>JAJGOT010000703.1:0-102500 GCA_022457155.1 Cladopsammia gracilis | reverse complement strand
GAGCTAAATAAATGACTCAGTGTAACGAGATGTTAATTACTAAGTGGGGCTTTAGGAACAGCATTACACTGAAGTGTATCGAGTCAATGCTCTTTCACTGCTGGCATTTCATACCAATAATATCTCAAAATTAATGAATGATTTATTGCTGTTGAACCTCTATTACATGTTAGTGCCCCTCAGGCCAGTAGTTGTCAAAGTCCCCAATTTTTTTATCAGTAGTATACTGTAAATAGAATCCAGCCTATTAAGCAACCACACCTATTCAGGACATTTGTGCTTATTGGTTATGCACATCCTTACTGCACATGCAATTTATGTCGCAATGCCATGCTACGTCATGCATGAGCACTTGTGCACGAAAATATCTCTAATAACAAGCTGGTAGTTTTTGTGTTAACTTTGCTTTAATTTAACTTGCTTGGAAGGTGGGTGACCCCCATTTTTTTGATAGATTAATTTTCAGATTGTGAAAAAATGAATAAAAATACAATGTAGGAATTTTAGACTTTGTCTATTTTTCTCCTGCCGACATGAAATCCAACCAACTTGGGGCTGTCAGAGTTTTCAAATGCTTGTATCACTGGTTGAATGAATTTGCTTAACAGACCAATAATAGGTACACCTCCCCCATTAGTGTTGCGTACTGTAATGATTTGATTTAAGTGCCCTCCTTCCAATAACATCCTCTTTCTAATCAGTACACATCCCCCTTTGGCGTTGTTTTTACCCACATTAAGCAGTCACCAAACATTTTATACACCCGTACTGTAGTGATTTGATTTAGTGCCCTCCTTCCAATGACAACCCCTTTCTAATAAGTACACCTCCACCGGCCCTTGGTGTTGTTTTTACTCACATTAAGCCGCCACCAAACATTTAATATACGTACTGTAATGATTTGATTTAGTGCCCTCCTTCCAGTAACATCCCCTTTCTAATAAGTTCACCCCCCCCCCCCAGTGTTGTTTTTACTACCATTAAGTTGCCACCAAACATTTAATACACATACTGCAATGGTTTGATTTAGTCCCCTCCTTCCAATAACATCCCCTTTCTGTTAAATAAGTACGGCCATCCCCCTTGGTGTTGTTATTGTAGCACCCCTTATTCACTAGTAAGTGCTCCATTGAGTCTGGCATTACAAGACCAACCACTGTCATTTAGCTTCCTTTAATTGGCCGATATTACCAAAATCCAAAATAATGTGGTCTTCTGCTAACTCAATTAAGTGTCTCAACAGTTATTTCCATGTGAGAGCACTGACCCCTTCAAACAAAAGATCCCTTCTTTAAATTAAGTTTTTGGCCGTGAGGTGGTAGTTCTAGCTTGAAATCATGATACCTGGACAACAAGTCCATCTTCCAGTCTGCTGTCCTTGTTACTGTCACTATACATGTAACTAGCACAACTTATTGTTCTGAGTATGTGAGTTGTACATTTTCTGTTATTGTTCATTAAAGTGCTTTTTCACACTTGAATGTTTTTGTCAAAAAAAGAACTAAGCACCCCCTCCCCTCCAATAAGCACCCTTCCTTAAAATGTTTGAACTTCTGATGTGTAAAATGACCAGTCACAAACTTTGTGTGGGACTCTTTTGTTGTTCTTTTGAGTACATGAACTTCGAAATTACCAGCTTGGAATTACAGTTTGAGCACAGGCTGTATTATGTTCAACAGTTGTGACAAACCTCCAACTATCAAAAATGTTATATTCAAATGGGCATAAATTGACATTTATGCTGTGCATTATGTTAATTTCTGACAAAATCCCTATTAAGGAGATCATGCAAGTGTCCATATTACCCAAGCAGCCACTTGTGAGTTCCCCGAGGACTCAGGGCCTCTTTATAGCGGTTCAACTGTAACTTTGATTACATAAAACTATCACATGTACATGTATACATTTTGTTGCCTTTTTCCAACGTTGCACTGTAAAGTTTGATGACATTAATATGCATTATGGCATCAACAAAAATTTAAATAGTCAGAAACAATGTAGGTTTTAACTTTTTGTTGTAATTTATAAGCTTTAACCAAGTTAAATGGTGAAATGTTTAAGGGTTACTAGATGATTTATTTCATTTTGTTGGCTTTTCCTTTTTTTACTTCAATAATTTTGATTTTAAAATAAATTCTTGCTGGACTCGCAACTAAAAACTTGATATCCCAAACATTTTTTGACAGTGATCGAGGTAATTAATTGTAAGTTACTGGTTTACAATACCAGGCTTTTGAATACAGCTGTAGCTAAGGAATTGGCTAAATGTTAAAAAGATGAGAGTGTGAAAGACAGAATATACATGTCAAGTATGACTAGAGTATAATTTCCGAGAATACATGTAAAAGCCAATCAGAATAGACTTAAATTGGCTCAATTATTAACTAGGTCAATTATTAATTAGTAATGAAATTTGCATGAATGGGCCTTTTTGCACTCAGGCTCAATAATTTTCATAAATGGTTGACCAGTACAAATCTGTAATAGTACAGTATAAACATTTTATTGCATAAGTTTGGTTTTAATAATTATTATGTACATGATGTATATTCGTTTTTAACACAGTAAAATTTCTTACTGATGAAACTGTTAACTGGAACATTTTGGATTCGCATAGAGAGGACTGCATGTGGCCATTACATAGTTTAACTGTGACCTTATAAATAATAATGCTGGGCTTGTATACCCGCACTTAAAGGATTTAAATATACAGTGCAATTATTGTTATAAGTGAACTATAAGTTATTATAAGTGAACTATCAGCTATAGAACTGTGGCTTTTTTTAGCCAAAGGAACTATGAGACCATATATGATCTCATTAATCTCTTGACTGACCATAACCAGTCTAATTTACTCTGGAGAGTATTCAAGAATTACATAAGATTTGTACTATTAGGTTTAAGTTTTACAATATTTTTGGGGGTAAGATGGGTGTATGTGGAGCATTCAACTTTTCTGAAGAAATATTGTTCAAGATCTCCATCCTAGAACCAAAAATATAACTTAAATCAGATAAAAATCCCATCACCCTGGATAAATTATATCCCTTTTTATTTGAACATTTTGCAACAAAGTTTTGTCATCTCTTGTTAACCAAATATGCAAATGTCCCCACCCTGGGGCTCAGACTTCAAGACAAATTGCTGATGTTGTAAATGACAATAGAGTTTGAATGATCCACATCTGGCCCTCTTCCTCCCCTTCTTGGGAATTGATAAGTGAATTGGTGTGTTATAGATAGCATTCTGATAAGGGGTGTGGGGTGTGGCATGTGGGGTGTGGTGTGTGGGGTGTGGGGTGTGGTTGTGCCATGTTAAAGTGACAGGGTGGTTATCCTATTGGATCAGAGTCATGCCTACAAAACCAGATTCAGACACCTTGTTTTCTGATTAGCATCCATGTCACTTTTATACATGTATGTGATCCCTCCTCTTGGGTTTAACAGGTTATGTAAATACAGTTATTACTTCTTGCTTATTTTGTGTTGACATGGCCTGATGTCAAAGGATTTTGTGAGAACTGATTGAAAAGTTTTCACTTGTTTTTTTTTTTTTGCAAGTTCTTCCAGACTCACTGTGGTATTTGCAGCAGGCTATGTAAGCATACAAAGTCATGCGTGTATTTTTCTGAGTATGATTTTAATGTACTCTAATGTAATGATTTAATTCACAGTGTGATAGAGTACATGTATATCATTAAACCACGGTGTTGTTTTATATAACAAACCCTGGTTTTTATAGAAGTATGTAATCTTTTTTCATAATCTCATTTATATGCAAATAGAATTTTGACAATAAAACCGTCCTTAGAATTATCAACAATAAAAACTGTGAAAATACTTGTTAATAGTTTCTTTTGGTAACCCGTAGTGTTAAAATTGGGACCACAGCCCTTACTAATAGATTCTGCATATCTTTCAGTAGCCCTTACTAATAGATTCTAGTGCCTTTCAGCACCCTTACTAATAGATTCTGGTATCTTTCAGTAGCCCTTACTAATAGATTCTGGTACCTTTCAGTAGCCCTTACTAATAGATTCTGGTACCTTTCAGTAGTCCTTACTAATAGATTCTGGTACCTTTCAGTAGTCCTTACTAATAGATTCTGGTACCTTTCAGTAGCCCTTACTAATAGATTCTGGTACCTTTCAGCAGCCCTTACTAATAGATTCTGGTACCTTTCAGTAGCCCTTACTAATAGATTCTGGTATCTTTCAGTAGCCCTTACTAATAGATTCTGGTATCTTTCAGTAGCCCTTACTAATAGATTCTGGTATCTTTCGCGCAGACTTCTTCTATTTCAGTTTGCTTCACGCGGGGAGCAAGGACATCTGGGATGGCTGCATGCGGTCCACCTGCACGTCCCCCTGGCGGAGGGGGGGGGGGCACTCTGCAAATTACATGGGAGCGCCCGCGGGGGTGGGGAAGGGTAGAGGGGGGGGGGGGGAGGTGAGGCTGCACGCAAGCTACCTTTTAGGGGTTCTTTTCAAAATATTCGATGAGCATCTCCTCCCTTCCTCTCCCGGGAGAGGAACAATTGTCAAAATATTGTTTTCTTATCAGATTGATAAATGCACGCAAGAAAATGATCAATTTGCGGTTCAGTTTTAGAAAATATTTTTGTCATTCATATAACCTGACGTCTTTTTAGGGAATGAAATAATACGTTTACTAACTTTGATTAATTTCGTAACAAATTCTGATAAAGTAACTTGATTTTAGAGACATTAAAATGAAAGGATCAAGTGTCAATCTGACAGCGCATCTGATGAACGTTCTGAGAATGAAACAAAAATAGACTTTCTTAGAAAAGCGGAAACACTGCTCATTGTTTTACGTCATCTGAGGCCATCAGGGGAATCCCCGAATTGAATACAGTTCACAGAAGGATTGATATAGAAGTTACAGACTGATTCTCGTGAATAAAGTTTTAAAAGGTTGTTAAAAAGGTTATCGTACACTATTCTGGCTCACTGAAATAGATGTACCGAAAAGAAGCTTTATTGTTTGAATTTGCGACCGTTATTTTCGTTTCACTTGGTTATAAACCATTTTTACCGGAAACACGAACGATGCACGTAGGAGAAAATAAGAGCGGTGCTAAAATTCGACCGAATTTATATATCTCAAGTTATTGTTGTTTGCAATTTTGCCAGTAAATAGTACACCACTTTATCACTTCTAAACGGGTGCAAGGACTCCTCGATGGCAGAAATATCAGGATTTGTATGAGATTTTATAATTTCAAATTTATAGAGAGCCGTTTATAATAAAGCGTTAAAAACTCATTAAAGTATGTCTAACTGTTTTTCTTTGCGGTTTTATGGCTTCTAAATGACATTTTAAGCGAGATTTCGTTTTCTGGTTTGACTTTACTGAAACCTAATTAAGGGAGAACTTGGATTTCGAGGACACTCCAAAGAAAAGGCGCCAAACATTAACTTCAGGACCCACCCCCACCTATATTTATTTATCGTCATTTTGAATATTCTGTTTATGAACAGTTAATGGCAAATAACTTCTGGCCAGGTTATTTTTATCGTTACGTAAACGGTCTAGCGGGACAATGTAAACAGCTACAAAACTATAATCCTGACCTCAACATCCCAAAATACAAAAGTCACCCTAACGGCGCGTACGTGCAGTGGATGAAGGCCTACAGTGTGACAATTCAAATCGAGCAGCCGTTTATTTTAATTGTTCTCATCACAAGTAGCGTCAAATGAAATGTTAATTAATACTTTACAACGTAAGTCATTGTCTTCTATAAACACATTTGTTTTAAACAAGGTACCGTATTTTCTCGATTAAACGCCGGGCCCCGAATAAACGCGGGTATAATAGAGGAAGTTGTAAGTAAGCCCCTCAAACGTTTATTTGTGGTATAATAAACTTAAGATTTAAGGGCAAGGTACACAGCTGCCAAGAAAAACGAATAATAACCCTTTCTTAAAAAATGGCGGTCGAGAAAAAACTGCTGATTCAAAGAAACGCCGGGTCCACTAGGCCAAGTTTGAAATAAACGCCGGGGCGTTTAATTGAGAAAATACGGTAAGTATTGTTCTCCTTAATAAGACCTAATAAGGAAATGATAATCATGTTTAAGCGGCTCATTTCACTTCTGACTATCTCAAAAGTGAGTACGGTTGACGGGTGTTGAATGTTCTTTGCGCATTTGCGAGTAAGCCAGTACAGTGCATGCTATTGTTTGCGAGTGTGAATATAGCTTAAGTATTGGTCGAGTACTTTTTTGTAAGAGTTTTGGGGTTCCTGAGGCCTAAAAATAACATGGTCCCAGACTTCAAGAAAAAAATATCAGGGCGTCAAGGTTCATAAAACTCGCAGTGCTGCGAAGTGTGTGAAAATATTCGGAGAGTACCTTATTATAGGAAATTAACGCTCGTGTTAATTAACGTATTTGAAATTAACGCGACTTAAATTAACGCGAATTGAAGGGAAAATTACTTCCGAATAAAGGAAATTAACGCGAAAGAGGAGGTAAAATTTCAGAATGAAGGAAATTAACGCGATTAACACAAAGAAATTTGTGGTGACAACAGGAACAAATTTTATTTCAACGCTGACATTATAAAAAACTGAACAAAACAGAACTAGAACCGTCAAATTCTCCCTAAATGTAGGGGTTGAGGGGAGCAATCTGGCCACTTCGAACGCTTTTTACAACGTCCACGATTCCAGCAGACCTCCAACCAGACAAAATAATTGCTTTTCCTTTTTCGGTTGCCAGCCATTCGTACATTTCCTTCATTAGTTTGCCATGTCGGGGCTTCAAGGTTGACAACTTTAGGTCAATTTCGATCGTTGTAACGTCTTTCTCAGGGTTACGCAGCATTTCATCTGTGATGCAGGATGTAAAGTATTCACTGAACACACGCTCCTCCATCTTTTTAACAGAGCCATTTGTAGAGAGATCTAGCGGTTGAAGAAGATGTGTCATATGTCGTATTCTGTCGAGCAAGATTATATTGATGACTCGAAAGATATTTTGGCCGAAAGTCGAAAACTACTCTTCTGAAAGCGAGGATGAACTGGTCTGAACTGCAAATAATTGTAATTAGGTACCTTGGCTTTACGGCTTTTATAGTATAAAAGATTAAAATACAGTGTGGGCTTGTTTCTTAGGTGTCAAATGTGTCTGGACAGGATCCAAAATTTGGGGGTATATAATGGAAATTAAGGTCGCGGAAATTAACGCTCCACTTAATTAACGTCGCGGAAATTAACGCTCACAAAAATTAACGCGACTTAAATTAACGCGAATTTTTCAAATTCGCGTTAATTTCATGGAGTGTTAATTTCCTATAATAAGGTATGTTTTTCATGGATCTCCATCGAGAACTCACTCTCTGCAGCAATGCACGCAGTACGTATTACCAAAATCTATCTTAATAGATTTTTTCTTCTTAGAACCTCCTTTCCTTGTTAGTCGGTGCATTGCGATTAAAAAGAATATTTAAAGGACCCTGCAGTCACAATTTTCTTTGACGACCTCCGGGTAGGGAAACGTTTGGGCTCGATGCTTCACAGCAAACATTTCAGGGCTGTCAGGAGCCCACCCCTGACACATTCCCACCCCACCCCTATTAGGATCTAATTGATCAAGGTTGTCCTGCGAAAAACGAGCACTTTGGGAGAAAATGCTTTGATTTTTCGTTCTTTTTTTTTCTTTGCGCTATACGTTTTGATGTTTTTCTGGATAGTAAGGTCTATGATCGTCTATTGCCTTTAATAATAGAAGTTCTTGTCCAGTTACTTAGCAAAGACCGACTGCTCAGTTTTAACATCAATGACAAGACCAGTCAATAATCAGGGGCCGGATTCACGAAATCCTACTTAAGATATATCCTAAAATATAACTTGGGATGAAATTTAGGAACTTCCTACTCATACGGTCCTAAAATAACTAGTCCCGGAAAATTTTCGATTGCCGTAGATAAGCCAATCAAATGTTCTCAGATCGTGGTTATATATAATAATTATCGCAAATTTGAATAGTAACTGAGTTCGTTGATTTGCTTGCACCATGTCTGAAGCAAAGAAAAGCTTCAGTAGAAGGACTGGAATATATGTCGCAAGAAAAGGTCATATTTAATTCATATAACAATGTTAACCCCCTAAAAAACAAACAAACAAAAAAACAAAAACAGGCTTAGATAAACATTGCCGAAGAAATCAGCGCAGTTTCTTGAAATTCCCGAAAATGTGGCATTAAAGGGGCGCTGCTCCAGAAAATGGTGAACTGTCCGTTATGATGCGATTAACATTATGTCATATAGACTTAACATCCCATAATAGACCATTTTACAGTTGTGGGCTTAGTACCCTGGCCTTTGAGTGAAAGTGAGGCTGGTGTTGATTTTGTTTTGATACAAACCTTCCTGCTTTTCATATGTAAATCATGTTAGTTAGCATAAGAACAACATGATTTACATATGAAAGGAAGGAAGGTTTCTATCAAAACAAGGTTAACTTCAGCCTCATTTCCACACAATGACCAGGTTACTAAGTAGAAACTGTAAAATGGTCTATTCAGTTCCCTTATGCGCAGTGGAAGAACTTTTACAGTGTGACAATTCAAGAAAAACTATCCGTGAGCAGTACTTTACTGCTGTTATGTTCTTCCCATAAAATGGATTCGTTTGGTAAACTTTTATTTAGAGTGCCTTTGAGTGAAGTTATCAGTTCTTAGAATACTGAGGATATCGATTAATCTCGGATATTCCTATCGGAGAGTACTTCATGTATAAGGTATCTGAGAGTAATATTTTCATGTGTCCAACATATAGAGTCGTATATATGCAATAAAGATCAGTATGTGTCAGGTATTGCTTAATTACGGCCATATATTCAATCTATACCTAGGAGCTCTGTACTTAGCGAAAAGCCCTGGGAACGAGGTTGCTGTACTTCATATTTTAAAGGACCTTGTAGTGGTAAACCCCTTTTCTCCTTATTCCACAACAAACTGCCAATCGAACACATCACGAGTGTATTCCATTGCATTCAATTGACCTCGACTTTAGAAAATAGACAAACATGCGCGTTTGGTTCTTTTAATTACATTTAACGTGAATAACTTTCTTCTACAAACTAAATTCAATTTAGCTGAAGTAAATATCCACTAAACAAGAAAATAAAATGTACGTTAATTCACAGCATATGTTTTTAAAAAAGCGAGAGCAGGTAGGTTCCATTTAAGCTCCAATAACGATCAGCATCGAATTTCTCCTTCTAAAATCAATGCTTTTAATCAATCAGAGATGTCATGAGAATTGAGGATATGATCACCCAAGATGAATTCTCTTGATATTTTAACAACTTCTCCCCACTAATCCTATGACAAATGTATGGAAAAAAGAAAGGAGAATTTGCATTTCGATATTGGTATTAAACGGTAAACAAGGTGATATCCACCTTGTTTAACTCAATGTTTATTTTTTCAAAAAAGTAAAAATGGTATCTGTTTCCTTCATCCCAAATATAACTACTTTAAGTATAAATTGTTTACTAAATAATTCATTTAACTTTGAAAATTTTCTCTATAGTATGCCTTTCGGGTATATGCTCTATTATAAAGTCGCTATAGTCTAGTCTAATATATGCTCTATAGCATGGTCTCTATAGTATGTTCTCTATAGTATAGTCTAGTATACCCGCGCTCTATAGCATGACCTCTATAGTATGTTCTCCATAGTATAGTCTAGTATATGCGCGCTTTATAGCATGGTCTCTATTGCATGGTTTCTATAGTATAGTCTAGTATATGCGCGCTCTATAGCATCGTCTCTATAGTATGTTCTCTAGAGTATAATCTAGTATATGCTCTATAGCAGGGCCGTGCATGGTCAGACGAAAATTCTTACCGAGGCAATATTAAAAAAGAGAAACATTTCTTTCAATTTTTTTATGCATAGCCTCTTACAGGAGAGATCCAATGCTTGTACAAGTATTCAAACTGAATTCTATTTTTACCAAGGCAAGTTCCTCGTATCGCCTCATGCTACAGCTACGGCCCTGTATAGTATGGCATGTTATTACTGAAAACGTTCTTCTACAGTTACTTTGTTTTATTCAAGCCATAGTTTTGAAGAGAATGCTTGATGCTTTTAACATCAATGACAAGACCAACCACAGCGCAAATTGTGATTATCAAAAATATAACCCAAAAGCTTATCTTAAGGTACTTTATCAACGAACGGCGGTCTTGTTCACCTCCCTGTCCGTTCGTGTAATCCTTTACCAATCTAACCCCTTTTCGTTTGCAAACCTTTTCCACGTTTTCTGCGATCGCTGGCCGTCCTACAAAATAACAACAAGACTTTTTGTTGGCGGACTTGAGAGCTTTCTCGAAATCTATTCGACCATTGATGAGTTGGATTTGGGTGTCTGCTGCGCATGCGGTATCGGTGTCATCCTGTTGTTCCTCAAGACTAGTGACGTAAAATTGGAAAGTGATATTAACAGTATTATTTTCTCTGATCTTTTTCAGGAGTTCGTCGATAGGTTTGCGTAAAAAGTGGTAAAATGCCTTGCAGCGGACTGAGTAAAAAATGTTGATGTTTATTTGTTTTTTTTTGTTTCGCTTCTGCTTCGAAAATTTGGGTGTTCTCTGTGAGCCAGGCAGCTCAGAACATCCAAGAGATAGCCGCATCCAGATCCTGTTGCAAACAGAAAAAAGTGGGAAGGCCATTGCATCCCTTCTGATTCTTGAATGAGATGACGCAGCTTCCAAACAGACGAACGATAAGGTCCCCATGTGTGCAAAGTCCACGTTTTCTCATCGGTGGCCAACCAGCTTGTCCAAGGCAGGCACAACTGCTCCTCGTCTTCCATTATCGACATAACAAAACTAATGTCCCAGGTCGAATCTTGCAATAAATTACTAAAAGTCGTGAAAGGATGAGATCGTTGAGGTAACATTCCTGTGCTTTCCTTGACTTGTTGATGAAGATAGTAAACATCCCCAACGGTATGCTTCACTTTCTTATCTAGCTTGACGTACATGACTATGTACTCGTTGTTTCCGATGACCTCTTTCCGCACAATGTGACCGTGCTGATGCCGATAGAACCAAATGGAGAGCACTCGGTCCACACACCAGATGATGAGCATAGGCAGATTAAAAAACTGCGCCAGTCCGTGTGTGATCTTTCGAATGTTGTCAACAGCGTACCAGATTCCAGCAAACACGTGCAAGGTCATGGCCAACGAGTAGCTTCGTTGGTTAGCGTAATGTGATCTGCTCAGGGGAAAGATCAAGCAGAACAACACGATCATGAGTACGAAGCGGTATATCTCGTCCGAGGTGAGATGGACTCCAGTGTGGTCATTAAAGGTCCAACCCTGTAAGGCTGCAGGATCCCAGAACTTTGACCAGTTCAAGTGACCTGGAAAGCTGCTGAAGTTAAACGTACTTGGTGGGTATTTTTTCAGTGCTGTGCCGTCAACGAGGGGCGGAACGAATATGACAAGGACGTGAGCAAGGGACGGAATCGCTATCAGGAAGATACCGGCGAATCTATGGATTCTCAAATGGATATCACGGATTCCATCCACTATTAACCACCTTGGGGAGATCTCGCTAATGAAGTTTGGGAAGCACCACAGCATCGTGTAGAACATAAGATTCTGAGATGTAATAATGATACGCGCTGTGACCGCCCACACGATGTTGGTGATCGTCTCACCGATGTTAGTTCCTCAGAGGCGTCTTGGAAGCTTTCCTCCTCTTTTAAGAACGACGTCGCCTTTGAGAACGAAGCGATCAACCACACACAGTGTTGTTATAACCAAGAAAACAATCCAAACCAAAGCCTCGTATGAGATGGAGAACCGCCTTCGATTGCGTCTGATGCTGGATGATCTCGGTTTCGATGAGGAGCGTGTTTGACTTTCGGGAATCTCCATGGAAAATGTTTTCGAGGGAGGGGAAACTTTGTTTTTCCTTGAAGGCAGGTGAACGTTTTTATGGCATTCTTCCATTTTCTGTTTATGGAAAAAAATGAATTGCCATTAGAACACAGTATGAGCTTTCAGCTCCATTATTAACGGTACATTTTTGTATGGATTAACATTTGGACAATCAACACATTCTTGCAATGAGGCCGAGATCGATATCCATGCATGGATCGGACGCTGGATAAGTTTGGTGTATTTCCTGACTCTAGATATTTAGCATTGCGTCATTTCTTCAGAAGAACATTTATGTAAAGTTATTGGTTGTTAATGCACCGGCTGCATGACTAATTGTCTCAAGAATTCCCCAAAGCAATACTTGCCGAAAACCATTAACATCTGCATGTTTTCTATCATAAATGCCTCTTCGAGGCAGTATTGTATTTAAAACATTCAGCTGAAACAACATTTGAAGTGATTCACAGACACTTTTGCCAAAAGAGTTCTATCGCCATTAAACCTACGTAAAACGCGATTTCAGAATTGGCTTTCAGAGCGCCTTTTCGCCCTTCAAAATAAGTACGCGTCCCTTCAGTTAAACTTAATGTTATATTGTAGCTATTTTGCAGCTATATTAAGTCATAAGTATATTGTAGCTACTGTTGTATTATACAAATTGAATAAAACAACTACAATAAATGACTCTAGATTAATAGAAGCGAAAGGAAGCAAAAATAATACGAAAATTCTCACCTTCAAATCATGGAAAAACTCTTGGTATTTGAAACCCATGTCGTCTGTGTATATGTCCATAATGACCTAAATTATAACATATTTGGGGTTTAAAATACACATATAATCAACGATAATCATTTAGCTTTTTTAAATAGTCTTCAGCACCCAGCAATTATTGTAGACATGCACCTATGTCACCAAACCCTTAACAAATTGATATTTGGAGCGATTTTCAATTGAGTGTCGTAAAACCCAAACCAAGGTTATCAGTTTGGCTTATTTATAACAGACGCAGACAATCTAATAAACCAATCAGAAATCGAGAAAATACAGGAAGCCATGATTGGTTTTGGTTTTACTTCTGATTGGTTGATCAAATGGTGCGAGATTTTTTAGCCAATCACAACACAGCGATGCAAAACCAAACACAATCACTAAATTACTTTGGACACTCGATTGAAAACCGCTCTATACTGATAAAGCATTAATACCACGGTACGTTAGAGCAATTAATGTACTTTGGACACTCGATTGAAAACCGCTCTATACTGATAAAGCATTAATACCACGGTACGTTAGAGCAATTAATGTACTTTGGACACTCGATTGAAAACCGCTCTATACTTATAAAGCATTAATACCACGGTACGTTAGAGCGATTAATGTACTTTGGACACTCGATTGAAAACCGCTCTATACTGATAAAGCATTAACACCACGGTACGTTAGAGCGATTAATGTACTTTGGACACTCGATTGAAAGCCGCTCTATACTGATAAAGCATTAATACCACGGTACGTTAGAGCAATTAATGTACTTTGGACACTCGATTGAAAACCGCTTTATACTGATAAAGCATTAATACCATGGTACGTTAGAGCAATAAATGTACTTTGGACACTCGATTGAAAACCGCTCTATACTGATAAAGCATTAATACCATGGTACGTTAGAGCAATTAATGTACTTTGGACACTCGATTGAAAACTGCTCATACTGATAAAGCATTAATACCACGGTACGTTGGAGCAATTAATGTAGCTCAATTCTGGCGAGTAGTTCTATACCATATAGCTTACTGCTCACCAATGTAAGCGTAACACAAAGTTTCAATGTTAAATTATCATAAGGGTATTGATTTGGTTTTTATTATCCAACCGCCCAGATTACAGTATATAGTAAGTTTTTTATTTAAAACTATTTAAAGGGACTATGTAACAAGTTGGGCGGTTCTGGTCAGCTGTGCTGCAATTTTGGAAAGTACATTTACTCATGCACAAATTCTTTGTTCAAATTAAAAGGATTATCGACTTTTCAAAGACCTCGAAAAAGAAAGAAACTTGAAACGTTAAGCCTACATTTTTCATATCGCAATCCATTTTCATTGTGGTTATCCACAGCCATAGGCAGTTGTTAATAGTTTCAGTTCACTTATATAGTCATCCTTAGCAAAATTGGACCATTAGATAAGGTTTCCTTAGATACTAATATAGTCATGCTTAGCAAAACTGAACCATTAGATAAGGTTTCCTTAGATACTAATATAGTCATCCTTAGCAAAACTGAACCATTAGATAAGGTTTCCTAAGATACTTATATAGTCATCCTTAGCAAAATTGGACCATTAGATAAGGTTTCCTAAGATACTAATATAGTCATCCTTAGCAAAACTAGACCATTAGATAAGGTTTCCTTAGATACTAATATAGTCATGCTTAGCAAAACTGGACCATTAGATAAGGTTTCCTTAGATACTAATATAGTCATGCTTAGCAAAATTGGACCATTAGATAAGGTTTCCTTAGATACTAATATAGTCATACTTAGTAAAACTGGGCCATTAGATAAGGTTTCCTTAGATACTAATATAGTCATGCTTAGTAAAACTGGGCCATTAGATAAGGTTTCCTTAGATACTAATATAGTCATCCTTAGTAAAACTGGACCATTAGATAAGGTTTCCTTAGATACTAATATAGTCATGCTTAGTAAAACTGGGCCATTAGATAAGGTTTCCTTAGAAACTGATATAGTCATCCTTAGTAAAACTGGACCATAAGATAAGGTTTCCTTAGATACTAATATAGTCATCCTTAGCAAAACTGAACCATTAGATAAGGTTTCCTTAGATACTAATAGGTTTTGTGGCTTTTCAAAGTGATGTTCAACCTAATAAAATAGCCCCTTTAATTTTAAGGACAAACGTGGACATTTCTGATTTACCTTTAAATCCTCTCGATCAGTGACGTCACTCAGAAGCTGAAACAATTGTTCGCCGTCAAATGCGTCATCATCAATTCTATTGCTAACAATGAAAAAGAAAAATGACAAACCATTCGCATGTTCATTAGATGCACCCAACGTATGGTTTTAGCGGAAAGCTCTTGTCATCGTAATAAATTAGATTAAACTACAATTAGCTGCAAAATTGTTGAGACACTCTCACAAACTACACTCACGTTTATAAAAAATGATGCCTCGAAAAACAAAAGAACAATATATTCCCCTCACAACCCCCTCCCCCGTTCAATGTTGTTAGCAAAGTTTTGGACATGGCGCCGGTCACAAAACAACATTGATAAGGGGGGAGGGGAAAGGAAAGGTAGCCATGGTGCACTTCTTCCAAAAAAGCACTTGTGAATGAAAGTGTCTCAACTACTCTTGCAGCTAATTGTAGCGTTTTCTTAAGTAAAAACGTGGCCTCAAACTTTCGTAACTTTCTGTGTTCGGAGAGAGGAGGCTTCCATTATACTTGACAATTGACTGCCATGATCAGGTCTTTGACTGGTGTCAACATGCCTCCAAATGCCTCTTTTCGACCACGCTTCACCAAATATTGCGGAAAATTAAGACTCGCGAAAATCAGGAAAGAATAAGAAAATGAATAAGGAAACATTTTCCATCATTTCTACTTTGATGGATCAATGCTACAGTTCTTTATAAGTTGATGCTGCAATAATGATATCAAACAAATGCCCAGTCATTGGTGAAAACGCTATAGTCATTGTCATGACGTAATTTTAAAATGTTTTCGTTTAGAGCCATTTCCGCGCAATTACTCCAGTCTCTTTCGCCCCATTTCGAAACTGTTCTGTAACTTTTCACTAAAATTGAATATGGGAAAACGCAGACACGCATTTTTTATCGTCTTGCATGGGTCCGGAAAGCCGAGAACAAATCAAATAAGCAAAATATAATAATCGCTTTTAGTTGCAGCTTTCAAAAGCTGATTCAGACGTTCGCATTTAGACTTAAATAATTCATTCTATTAGAAGATAAAAGGTATTTTTAGCTAGATAGCCAGCTCTACAGGCTTTAATTTGATATACGTAAAGCTATTTCCCTGTTTTTCTGTTGTTGTTGCTGCTGTATTGGCCTTTCACTAGACTCCATTTATGTTGGAAAAGTCAGTTCCACCTTAACACTAAAGAAAGTGAACAGTTTTGTGAAGACCAAATTTCCCTTCGATTTTAAAAGAAATTGACAACGAATGACATACATGTATGACAGAAAAATACTAATTTGTGAGAAGCATATCTATTTTTTGCCTATTCAAGCCTCTTTTCTCTGACGGGCATAGGTGTACGAGGGGGAGGGGCTAGGGGACCTGCAGCCCCCCCCTTCCAGTCGTAAAAAATATAGTATTATTCGAGCAACACTGGGCGACTATTCGGGCACCACAGACACAGTAAAATTACTGAGTTATTTTGTGATTCAATGTCTTAATTTATTTGTTTTTATTTCGTAACTCACATTACTCACTTAACTTTCTAACCGAACTCTATACTTCATCGATCGTGTCATTCATGTGATAGCTCCATTAGATGCTCACCGCGTGAGCAGGCATAGAACGACAAATTTGCGTTGTGGTCCTCCAAGCCGGGTGGGAATGATAATGTAGACCGCGCAGGGAAGGGCACGTTTCTTTTCTACGTATTCTGCCCATTCCAAAAACAGAAAACCTCAAACTTTTGCATCTATTCCTCTCGTAAAATATGGAAAGAAGTCGCTACTTTGACTATGTGTACCTGAAAAAATTTTCGTGTGTGAGAAAATAAACAACATAGTTTTGTTAGCGTATTCTGATTTCAGAATGACCAGAATATGTCCCAAAAAAAGGCACTCTAAGTAGAACATTTGGCGACCATCTTGTATGTGTGGTTGGTATCTGGTCGTGATCGATTAAATAGTATGTCTTCGTCGAAGTCTCGTAAAAGATCTTATCGGTACCGTGTGAAGTGCGAAGAAAATTGCGAGATGTAGAAGCTCATTCTCAAATCGTTCACAGCGGTAGAAAAGTAAATTGTCAGCGAGTGCTAGAAGCATCATCATCCTGACAAATAAACATGACGTCACGAGTTTCATTCGGGCAAATAAAGTTCAGCACCCCCGACAAAATTTTTCCCGCGTTCGCCGATGCTGACAGGGGAGGGGTGCAGCTTCTTCTCGACAGAAATTAATAATCAGGTTCATCAGGGACTTTAACTGCCGCCACTGTACTTAGAAGCTCTGGACTGTTTGGTTTATCATCTCCTGGGCTAGATTAGAAATTAACGGCTGACGTTAGTAACAATAGTATTTATGGTGAAGTATTAGTAACATCATGTTGTAAAAAGGGTCAAAGGAATACCATAAACATATATCCCGCATTTCAAAGGTGCATTTAGCATGGGGTGACATGTTACCTGAACTCTAAAATAATGTCGGATGAAAAGTACATAGAACAGAAACCTAATGAATTCCTCAACATACATGTATGGTATAAAGGTAAAGTAATACGGGCAACAAAATCGTGCAACTAAAAATAATATATGTCGTCTCTACTTTTTGCAAGATGAACATACTTAGCCTTAACAAAAGAATGGCTATTTTTAGGACTTTCTTAAACCTGGGTGAAGAGGGACAAAGTAGAGACAGCAACAACAACATCAATAAGATGACAGACACCAGCAGGCCTTCAACCACTGAACTTTGGACAGAAAGTCCAACATGCCACTTGACCAACCTACCTCCACACATGAGAAACGTATGACTTGCTCCTATCAGCCAACTCATGGATATGAAACAACCTTCAGACCCTCCCCTCTCCTAGACGTTTTCCTCCACCGTCCACCACCCGCTGCATCCAACTCCCCACCCTCTCCTCCCTCCAACACCATTGCTATGGGTAAAACAGGTGACCATTACATATCACTGGCTCAATATTTACCGCTGATCTGCCAAATGAATATTTGCATTTTTTTTTCCCTGTGAGCTGTAACTCGTGCAACACTTCACATATTCGCAAGTTATAAACTGCTTTTAATACTTATAGCAAAGTTAACATGTCTTCGTTTTCCTTCTTTTTCTTTTTTGCCTTCTTTTTTTTCTTTCCACTTTACAGAATCGTTCAGTTTTTCCTTTTTTTTCTTTTTAGTACTTTTCCATTTTTTAGTCCCATCTGACAAGGAGTCGCTCCCTGATTCTGTGCCAGAACCTGAGGCTGAGTCAGAATTGGAGCTGTCGTCAGAATCTTGTTTTCTTTTCCTCCTTTTCTTCACTGTCTTCTTTTCTGCAGCTGAGAAGGGATTAAAAACAATCAGTATTATTACAGGAAAAAGACAAATTATTGTTGATATCAATCAAATGCTGCGACTACCAGGCCACTGAAGATATATACAAAGGGCCCAGCAACCAGCAACATTCAAACGCATGGTTTTGCCCATGCGTTTGAATGTTTACATTGGCTTGCCATGTACATTCAGTTTTTGCGAGACACCATTTTGGCATCTTAGGACGGCTTGTTCCCCGCAACACGTGATGTGGCACGCGTGATGCGGGTGACAAGTTGGTTCCAAAGTACGGAACTTGATATTGTGTACGGGTCATTGTGCAATCTATTTGCGACTGTATTCTTGTAGTCGTTCTTGGTTTGTTACAAGCTACACCGCGCTGACGAGCCCCAAACAGGGCCAAACAGCTGTCCGCGGTTGCTACCCTGTTTTATCGGTTTCTGTCGTATTGGTGTCTCGCAAAATCTACTTTTTCACGTAGTCAGATCAGCCTTGCAGTTTGTCGGTTCCAGTTGCTTAAAGCCGTTTAACGCTTATTCGTCAAATTGACGCAATACTCTGTTTTGGGTCAACAGTGTTTTATATATTAGGCCACTAATGGATTTCTTTGTATATTGCTCGACGGATTCCGTTTTGAAACAACCAAGAAAGACGAGCTTTGAGGGTTTCCGTTTCTACACAAGCCTTCTGGGAGTCTTGCTTGTTGGTCAGAGGTTATAAGAATAAAAAGTTTTTTTAGCGGAGTGTGTTTTTGTGTTTGACAATAACGGTAACTGTAGTCAATTTATATAAGTTTGGGAAAGAAAGGAAAACAGATAATCAACTGCTTTGATTAACATGACTAAGCACGAGCAAATGAAGGAGACTGAGTCTGGTCGGCCTTAATAAGTTGTGTTGTGATCTGCAATATACCTTTAAAAAACAACAGATAAAACAATTAACAATTATTATAGTTAAGTTCTGTACTATATCACGAAACAGTATTTCTACTTAATTGAGATCCTAGAAATAAACCGATGATTTGCGCTTTATTGTGTTGCAACTCATTACAGACGGGTTCATACATGGGGTGTCTAAGTCTTAGGTCTTAGGTCTTCGTTTTGTAGATAACCTTAACATGGTATTAATTTTGGACGAACTGGTGGTCAGTATAACAACAGATTCTTCACTAACTCAATTTAGCCCAGCAGAAGCAAGAGATCATGCTAGTCTGAATGCTTATAAGGCTAGCCTGTCAAATGAAATACTTTTTAGTAAACTGATGTGATAGGTAGAGTTAAACAATATTAAATTAAATTTATTATAAAAGGTTAGATATAGGTTTATGATAATCGCGTTCGAAGAACGCAATTCTAATTTGGTTCGTGTTGGTTGTCCTGTGGTTTACATGCAGTAAAATTTGAGATTTTCTGGTAGACGGTCTTCCAAATGGCCGCCCCTATTGGTTTTTTCAGGGGCTCATTTCCGCCGGAAGTTCCTTCGAACGCGTCTCCATGATCTCCGATTACTGCTAGTATTTAGATAAATAATTTTTTTGGATAGTTTGTGATTATAATGGATAAGGTTGTTTTTAAACGTTTTATAAGATTAATTATTGTATGTAGTCCACGGCTCACTGGAAGAGCATTTTTAAATGAAAGTGATCCCGTGTTTTTTTTTTAAATAAATAAAGATGATGATGATGATGTTCAATTCAGATGTGGTCAAAATCAGCTTCTGTGACACCAGCACCTTCAAATCTGTTTGAAACACCAATAATCAATATTTTGATAGCTAATTGTTTTGGCACTGGCCACCTTGCAGTTTTTCATAATTTGTCACATTTCGGCTTGGACAGAAAAATCATTGATATTGCAAGAAAGAACACCTTAATATTAGCACGACCTTAAACTTTGAGCGTTATATCTTGCTTAAAACTGAGCAAACTATAGGTCAGTGTTTGTTTTGGCGGTACGCAAATCTTGCATACCGGGTATGAAAGGAGTACCGTACCAGGCCCGCAGTGAGTGTGACAAAATATGAAATACAAATTTACAAACTACAAGCAAGTCGACTATAGAGACTTACCGATAATAACAAAATTTGCAAACAATGATTCATACAGTATACCGTAAGTCATGTGGTTAATCTATCCCTGGATATTCGCGTTTTTTTACTAAAGCCACGACGCCAGGTTATTTATCTTTCGGAGTCTTCTTTTGTTTCAATCACACCGATTCATTCCACACATACTCTAATGTTTTCAACAAAGGTGATAAGCTCGTGATCAGAAATTCAATCTGTAGTGCTGCGCCACAACAGGATTAGGAAAGATCAGACACGAAAAAGCATTTGGAGAAAAGCACTGAAAGTATGTCTTCGCTTATAACGGCCGTGTTCAAAGCCACTATCGGCTTGCTCGTGAATAAAGGAAGGGACAAAGCAGCCGAGAGGCTAAACGAAGGCGATGTGACAGATCAGACATTTCGTGGCTTGATCGTTCGTGAAATCGACGAGATTAATTTGAAGTTGGATGGATTAGCAAGAAAGGATTTATTAGCAAGCATCAGCTTTTTTAAAGAAGGAATTGAGCTGTTGTATATTGTTTTTGACAAGGCCAGGTCCAGAAGCGAGCACGACGCGGTAACAGCACAAATAGCAGCTGGAACAGCTGGTGCTGAAGCATTTTCTCTCACTAAACGAATGACTAACTGGCTGGAGCTTACTGGCCTGGATGAACCAGCATCGAGAGCGCTTGCTAAGGCAAAGAAACGATTCGAAGACGCTCGCAGGAAAGCGACGGAAGCCTTCGCAAATGAAGCATTGGAACTGTCTGACCGCGTACTAGCCATGCAATATCGAGTGATGGCGACAATACTGGAGACTGTTGACAACCCCGAGGATGCAGTAGCGGCGTGTAGAGTGTGTATTGAAGAGTTACACCAGGTGTCAGCTGTTAAAGAATATTTCACAGTTGAGTTGGAGAAAGGATTGAAGGCTCGCTTTAATAAAGATGAACGAAGAAATATCATTTCCAACGTTTGTCACGTGAATCGCATCATTTACGATGTCACGCGTATGGTCCGTTTTGCGAAAGCTCAAGAATTGCCCTGTCTTGAAATCAGAGAAGAGAGAGTCGATCCACTCCGTGACGAAAGAATTGCTAAAGTACTAAAGAAACAAGGTATGGAGCACTGCAGTGTTAGACCATGGTCATTTGGTCAGGAGGGTGAAGAGAAGCACAAGCTGAAGGATCCGATGGGTATCACTACAAACACACACGGACAGTTCATTATAGCAGACAAAGGAGATCAAACCCTGAAGGTGTTTGACAGCAACGGAGATTTTCATCTCTGTTTTAATCCCCAAACTGATGACGCCGATACAAAGTTAGTTATTTTTGATGTCGCCACTGACGTGGAAAACAGCACCTATGTACTGGTAAGACTGGCGAAGCCTGGGGCTTGGGAATATGAGCGGGAAGTGCTGGTGTACAACGACACCGCTGACCTACTTCACAAGTTTCCTGTGAGGGGAGGGGTCTGGGGCAGACTGACAGTTAGCGGCAGCAAAGTACTGGTATTGAGTCGTTATGTGGTTGATGTCTACGAACAGAGCGGGAAATTTCTTTGTACTTTTGGCTTGGGAAAGATCAAGTGGACAACAGATACATGTATCACTGCTGCTAATGATGGCCGCGTCATAGTAATGGACTGTGATGATTCCAGTGTTCACTTATTCACTGTGGAGGGACAACAACTGAACAAATTCAACATCAACATCGAAGGAGATCGCTATTATCGCATAGCTTGCCATCCGGCAGGTGAACATGTTGTCGTGGTCGTTGGTGTTGAACGAGAGACACGCCGCCTGAGGGTGGCGATATTCACCACCAGTGGTGAGTTGGTACGAAGGATTCAGCTGAATGAAGAAAAGGTTTGGATGGGGATAAGAGGGATAAGAGAGCATGAGATGGAGATACGAGGGATGACAGTGACCATGGAGGGTCAGATTGCTGTTAGTTTTGTTGATGATGAGCATCTCAACTCCAAGGTAATTGTTGTTTAAAACTAATGATGTCAATTGAGGTACAACTGATCATTTATTTTTTAAATAAGAAAACCAAATAAATATTATCAAAACAAAGTAACTGGGATTTAATACCGAGTGACCGTGAAGGCATACATGCACATTACTGCTACAATATAAACTTACATATTTATAGTGTAATTAATTAAGCTTAAGCTTACTTTCCTTGGATGACATTTCAATAGCTACATGTAGTTCCGGTTTGCAGTCCTTTCTGGTTTGCACATGATTACTTTAGTCATTTCTAGTAATGAATGATGAGTTGCCAGTAGCTAAATTATTAGAGTCAGAAGCTTTGACTGTTGTATTTCACAAATATTCAGATGACACCACAAAGCAGAAAATTTCTGTTCGCAGTGGGGGGGGGGGGGGGGGGGGGGGGAGGAGGGGGGGTACTCCCATATATGAGCTATATAGGTATGTGCCGCTGTGAAGGGTATGGTTTTCAGGCAGTTTAGTCTGGGATAGGGTATAGTAATCATGGATTTTTGGTCTAGAATAGGGTATCATTTTCTACGAAACTGATCAGTTGCATGAAGAATTTAGTCTAGACGAGGTTTACTGGCAAATGGCATTTAATAATCGGTAAGGTGTGCTGACCCCTGACCCCTGGTATCTTAGACTGTGATAGTGAATGAGTTTCTGCAAAATAGCGAGTCTAGAAAAGGTCTAGGATAGGGTAGGATTTTTCGGTGTTTAGTCTAGAATATGGTTGCAAAATGCAGCTAAAATGGTCTAGTATAGGTCTAGTATAGGTCCCAGCAGCACACCCCCGCCCAAAAATTTGCAAAGTACCCCCCCCCCCCACCCCCCGTCGGTCAATTTGCAACTGTGTTGTGATGTCATTCCTTATGTCCGTTACAGTGGCCCGAGAGTTCTCGGTGCTATTGTGAAAAGTTGCTTTATTTCGAAAAACCCATATACCATAAAGTATGGTCTTAATGAAAAAGCGTGCTCGCATGTCATTCTCGTCGACAGCAGAAGTCCATTAGGTAAAAGAAAATAGTCTTAACATTAACTAAAAACCTAGTATTGAGTAGTACCGATAGGGTGGGAGTGAAAACACCCCACACCCTTCCACAGGTTCAAATTTTAATCTAGCTTGGAAAGGCGTGGTAAACAGTTATCTGGTTCCACATTTGCAGTACCATTGCTAAACCAGACACCCAAGATTCGCATTCTTGACATCCACGTCAGGTCATAAGGAGTGTCTGGACTTCATGGCTTAAGTACTCTTTGCCACATTTAATTTAGTCCCTGTACCTGTCTCGTATTTGTAAAGTAAGGTAAACAATTTGTCTAAAGAAAAAATGTCATTTACAAAACATGTGGAGTTATCCACATATTGGCGAATTTTAAAACGCTTTCCTCGAGCTTCTGGAAGGAGAAAACCTTCAATAGTATCATCCTTTCTTATACTGGTAGCCAAAACGTCTGCGCATAAAATGTACAAAAGTGGAGACCGGGGATCTCCCTGCCTCACCCCCCACTCGAGTGGAATTTCTTTAGTCAAAAAACCATTAACTATAATTTTCATACTTGCTTGACAGTATAATGTAGATATTCAGCAAGATACCAGTTTCATTGGTAATATTTATATAATCTAGAGGGTCACGCAAGAGAAAGAAATTCTCAAAAATCGTCCTACCTGGGAAGGAACAAGTTTGACCTTCTTGAAATAATCGAGGGTAACACTTTTGAAAGTCTGTTTGTAAGAACTTTTGAACAAATTTTGTAATGAACATTGAGTAGCGAAATGGCCGGGTCACCAATTTTTGAGGTTTTTCTTATCATCTTTCTTGTAAAGTAATCTAGTCACGCTTCCTTGCATTGAATCACTGAGAGAATTATTTTCCAAACTAAATTTATAATTTCGAACAGAATAGGGCCTAAAAGATCCCAGAATTTAGCGTAAAATTCCTGAGGTAATCTGTCTGAACCGGGGGTTTTCCCTGAAGAAAGTCCACGCATTGCGTGGGTAATTTCAGCCAAAGATAAAAATTCTTCGCAGGATAAAATTTCGCTCTCACTTAATCTGTTTTCAAGTTTGTTCAAAAATTCGGTTTGGACTGTTAAATTAACAGGTTCTTGCAAGTACAAATTACGGTAAAAATCGAAATGAGCCGGAGAAAAGGAACAAGCTTAACTAAGGTGAAACTTAATTAAGGTGAAAGGTCGGAAGCACAAGAATTAAGGCCCAGTTCAAACGTCGAACTTCACATGTGCCGAACCTAATGCAAATGAGCAAAATCTATTGTTCTTGCTCATTTGCATTAGGTTCGGCACATGTGAAGTTCGACGTTTGAACTGGGCCTGAGATTGACGACCGGGCTATTTTCAATTTTAGCAATTCTAAAAAAAAACAGTATTACCCGACAGTCTACACAGTACATTTAGACCGTAGAAAAGTTCACAAAAACAACTTTTCTCTGTCTAGAATAACTAGTACGACTACTTTCCGAATAAAATACAGTTTTCGTTTGTCAAAAATTGCCCGAGAAACTGATTTGGAAATCAAAATTGCAAAAATACACAAACATGTTTGCATAACATGAGGCGACGCGAGTGAAGACAGAAAATCTAAGTCTTGTTTTGTTTACATAAAATCGCTTTTCAATCTATGTAATGAATAAACAAACACATATAAAAATGGACAACACAATCTTCTTTCGAAAAATGTTATTCAAATCTCCATAAGTTTATGTTTAAAAGCAAAACGCGAACCATAAAGAGCTCATGATTCGAGGCCGAGATGTCTCCGATGAAAGAAATCAAAACAACTGAATTTAATTGAGCGCGTTATAAACAATTCTCCCGAAAACTAGCGAGAACACAAAAAGGTCAATCACAGATTGATATCAACATAAATTCCCATCGAAAAATGTATTTTGTTTTACCTTTAAGTCCATCCACTGCTTGGAAATTGTTTAAATCTCCGCTTCTTCAGTTCTGAAACCCGAAGTGACAAACATCTTCCCGCATTGCTCCGGGCCCATCCTCGAAGCAAGATTTTATCTCTGAAAGCTCTTCTATTTCCACTATAGCGGCTTCTGAGTATCCCATAATTAGTATCCCTGTCTTGAGTAGCAAACCGCGAAAAAATTCAGGAGAATAACGACTTTAATTTAAACGGTTTTCTCCGCTAAAACACAGCAGTGTTTTCCCAGGTGACGTGAAAATTGCAAAGATCCCGGTGTGGCGTCATACGCGCATGTTTTGCGACGGTCTACGCGCCCGCGAGTTAACCCTAAGCGACGGCAGCGTCGGCGTCGGCGGCGGTGTGACAACGCGCCCGCGAAACATTCCGCTAGCCATGACCATGAAAAATGACGGCCATGGGTTCTATGGTTCTCTTATGGTTCTATGAGTATGGGGCTGCGCAGCCTGGCCTTCGGCCAGGCAAGAGCTCCGCTAATAAGTTTGTTATCCATCGTAGAAAATAAAAAACTTTCGAAAACGCATTAAGCTTAAACTTAAATAACCCCTGTCTAATGTTAATTTTTACAAATGTGCTGTTAATAATTAGAATTAGTTAATTAAGTAATAGGCTTTATACTTACAGTGGACTTTTGACAATTTTGTTAAAAGAATAATATATATTTTTTGTAAAATAAACACTGTTTAGACTGTTTTTCTTGTCACTCTGAATTATATAAGCTTGTATTCTTTTGATCTTTACAACATAAAACTCGACATGCAGATAATTTTGGCAAGGCATACTATCACAGACCTGAATTTTGTAATTGTTACTGACTTGCATTGCTCAGAGTTGTTTAAAATCAGTTTTGTCATGTGTAAGTCATAGAGGCCAAATTTATCACATTTGTTTGAAAAAATTCCTTTCATTTTGTTTCGACCTGGGCCTAGAAGAAATTAATATTCCCTGAGCAAAGTCAAATGTCACTTACTGATTTTAATACCGGGTAAGCATATTTAAAGATCTTCAATTGTACTTTTTTCAAAAGAGATTTCTAATTTTGTTCCAGTTCTGTTTTAATAAATGGCAACAGCATTGATTTACATGTTTTTCCACAATTAATAAATAAATATCATTTATGTTTATTTTACACCTCAGTTATGAATATTCCTTTTTATTTTTTAAACCCTGATCAATATTCATGTCAGAATTAACTTGAATAATCACTGTTGTTTGGACACTTGTTAATATTATTTATTAAACTCTATGTCTAAAATACGAACATGAGTGAAGGAATAGGGATAAAGAGTAAACTTTTTTGCATTATATTTCAGTATTGTTTTATATTTTGCTTTAATGTTCATCTCTATGTCAGCTGTAATAAAATAAACTTTGAAGCAGCATATTTCTGTAGATTAGAAGAAGCTAATGCAGATTGAAGTAAATTATAAACATGAAGCACTCACACATATTAGCCCACGAGTTAATATTACATTTACCAAAAGAAGAGCAGTCCCAGTCTCTTCGAGGCTTCTGTGCTCTGGTCGCAGTCAAATTCTTACAAGTTCTTAATTTTCAGCTGACAAACCCAGCACTTTTAAGTATATATCAGCACATGAATCCAAAATTAGGGAATTTCTTTTGTAGAGAAGTAATATTAATTTTATAGTCTCTTGCACCATGGTTTTATCTTCTTCGTTAAACTTCAACAATAATCATTGACAATAAATATATTAATTTTCAAAAAATCAATAATTAAAAAATCCATGTTCCTGATATGGTTATTAAGCATTTCACTGCAACCTAGCAACAATAATTTGTTGTTAATTATTTTCATTTTTGTTTAATCCATTCTACAGCTGTACTTTAAATGTTGCAGATTAGTTAGTTAATGAACATTCAAAATAATTTCCATTTATTTAGGAGAGTTTCACATACCCCACTGAGGCTGCATTTTGACCTACATGTAATCTCGCCAATTGATATCTCACTGAATGTTATATTTTTCATTTTCCCTAATTAATTTTCAGTTCAATTTTTAAATTACATGTAGAACCACTCATTCTTTAAAACCAGGGCTTCTCAGCTTAGCTGCAGTACCTCTCAAATTTGATGAATATAATCTTTTCCAGGTTTCTGAAGTTTTTTTTCAGCCAAGTCAAAAATTAAAGTACAACAAAAATGTTTGCCATAATTTGGATTTCTGATACAAACACTCACTGTCTGTATTTTGCACAAGTTTGCCCCATGCACTATCAAAATGGCAGCACTGACTACTGTGAAACAAAAACAAAAAACTGTTAAATATTAATGCTTATAATATAAGTTTAAAAAAGTCAAAAAACAATGTTAATACCTTTAATGTCTTCTTCTCTGCAGGTCTTGGTAACATGAGCTTTAAATTTCTCAGTCTAAGGAGATGTTAATTACTCAGTGGAGCTCTAGGAACATCATTACACTGTAGTGAGTCAAATATTATATGTTCTTTCACTGTTGGCATTTCATACCAATAATATCTCATAATTTTTTAAGATGAATGATTTATTGCTGTTGAACCTCTATTAAGTGTCCCTGCAGTCTGTTAGGTGAGGCCAGTAGTTATCAAAGTCCCAAAATTTATAATCTAGAGTAATATACTGTAAATAGAACCCCCATTAAGCAACCACGCCTATTCAGGACATTTGCACTCATTCGTTATGCACATCCTTACTGCACACGCAATTCATGTTGCAATGCAATACTACATCATGCATGAGCACTCGTGTAAGACAATACAGTGTATCTCTTAAGCACATAACAGGCTGGTAGTTGTTGTGTTAATTTTCCTTAGATTTAACTTACTTGGAAGGTGGATGACCCCGACAGATTGCGAAAAATGAATAAAAATATCATTGTAGGAATTTTAGGCTGTCTATTTTTCTACCTGCCGAAATCAAATCCAACGAACTTGTGGCTGTTTGAGTTTGCAAATGCTTGTAGTTTAAAGATTAGTTTTCCTTTTAAGGGACAACACTGGTTGAATGAATTTGCTTAACAGACCAGCAGATATAAAATTTGACTTATAGCTGTAAAGAGTTGCATTTCAGAGATTCATTTATAATATTTTTAGACTATTGGGGCCATTTATAGTCTCGTAAGCGAAGTCGGTGATCCCCCATTTTTTTTTTTGCATTTTTCACATGAGGAATTCATTACCTACAGTAGTTGTAGCCAAGTTTTATGTTAGAAGATTTTTGCGTGAACGTCCTTAAGCAACCTCTGTGGCCACCCTTTGGCAGTTCCAATGAGGGTTTTCCGGCAAAAACTTTGCCGGGTTTTCCGATTTTCCTCTCTCTGCGCACACAAAAAGAAACAAAAACAAAATTTTTACATTGTAATTCAATCTGTTAACAATAGTGAAGAGTCACTAATTGTGGCTATGCCACTGCAAATTTCTAGTATGATTAGTGGATGATAAAATTTGAAACTCCGCCTTGGGAGAAGTAAGTTTTTAGTAAATTTTTCCTTTTAATTTTTGGTAATTTTATTTTAATTTTTTGATAGTTTGTTACCCCGCGACTTTTACCTGAACCCGCACCTTTTACCCCACCCGCACCTGTTACCTGCACCCGCACTTATCACCCGCACCCGCACCCACGACTTTCAGTAGCAACTCGCAACCCGCGACAAAATGTGCTACTCTTACTAGCTAAGGTGGTAGTTCTCTGATGTGTAAAATGACCAGTCACAAACTTTGTGTGGGACTCTTTTGTTGTTCTTTTGAGTACATGAACTTCGAAATTACCAGCTTGGAATTACAGTTTGAACACAGGCTGTATTATGTTCAACAGTTGTGACAAGCCTCCAACTATCAATTAAATGTTTTATTCAAATGGGCATGAAGTGACATTTATGCTGCGCATTATGTTAATTTCTGACAAAACCCCTATTAAGGAGATCAAGTGTCCATATTACCCAAGCAGCCACTTGTCAGTTCCCCTAGGACTCAGGGCCTCTTTATAGTAGTTCAACTGTAACTTCAATTACATAAAAGTATCACATGTACATGTATACGTTTTGTTGCCTTTTTCCAGCGTTGCACTGTAAAGTTTGATGACATAATAATTATGCATTATGGCATCAACAAAAATTTAAATAGTCTGCAGAAACAATGTGTGGTTTTTAACTTTTTGTTGTAATTTATAAGCTTTAATTGAGTTAAATGGCGATGAAATGTTTAAGGGTTATTAGATGATTTATTTCATTTTGCTGGCTTTTCCTTTTTTTACTTCAATAATTTTGATTTTTAAAATAAATTCTTGCTGGTCTCACAACTAAAAACTTGATATCTCAAACATTTCTGATAGTGATCGAGGTAATTAATTGTAAGTTACTGGTTTATAATACCAGGCTTTTGAATAGCTAAGAAATTAGCTAAATGTTAAAAAGATGAGAGTGTGAAAGACAGAATATACATGTCAAGTATGACTAGAGAACAATTTCTGAGAATACATGTAAAAGCCAATCAGAATAGACTAATTGGCTCAATTATTAACTAGGTCAATTATTAATCAGTAATGAAATTTGCACGAATGGGCCTTTTTGCACTAAGGCTCAATAATTTTCATGAATGGTTGACCAGTACAAATCTGTAATGGTACAGTATAAACATTTTATTGTGTAAGTTTGGTTTTAATAATTATTATGTACATGATGTATATTTGTTTTTTAATGCTGACAGTAAAATTTCTTACTGGTCAAACTGTTAACTGCATGGAACATTTTGGATTCGCATAGAGTCAGGACTGCATCAGTGGCCATTACATAGTTTAACTGTGACCTTATAAATAGTAATGCTGGGCTTGTATACCCACACTTAAAGGATTTAAATATACAGTACTGTAAGTATTGTTATAAGTGAACTATAAGTTACTATAAGTGAACTATTAGCTGTAGAACTGTGGCTTTTTTAGCCAAAAGAACTATGAGACCATATATGATCTCATTAATCTCTTGACTGACCGGATAACCAGTCTTTAATTTACTCTGGAGGGTATTCAAGAATTACATAAGATTTGTACTATTACTGTAGGTTTAAGTTTTAAATTATTTTTGGGGGTAATTTAACTAACCCACCCTTTAATGTCCAAAATCAACTGGTGGTGGGGTGAGATGGGTGTACAGTATGTGGAGCATTCAACTTTTCTGAAGAATTTTTGTTCAAGATCTCCATCCTAGAACCAAAATATAACTTAAATCAGCTGAAAATCCCATCACCCTGGATAAATTATATCCCTTTTTATTTGAATATTTTGCAACAAAGTTTTGTCATATGTTGTTAACCAAATATTCAAATGTCCCCACCCTGGGGCTCAGACTTCAAGACAAATTGCTGACGTTGTAAATGACAATAGAGTTTGAATGATCCACATCTGCCCTCTTCCTCCCCTTCTTGGGAATTGATAAGTGGATTGGTGTGTTATACATGTAGATAGCATTCTGATAAGGAGTGTGGGGTGTGGTGTGTGGCATGTGGGGTGTGGGGTGTGGGGTGTGGCATGTGGGGTGTAGGGTGTGGGGTGTGGTTGTGCCATGTTAAAGTGACAGGGTGGTTATCCTATTGGATCAGAGTCATGCCTACAAAACCAGATTCAGACACCTTGTTTTCTGATTAGCATCCATGTCACTTTTATATGTGATCCCCCTCTTGGGTTTAACAGGAGGTTATGTAAATACAGTTATTACCTCTTGCTTAATTAAGGCACCTTGTATGGTTACTTAAATCATTTCTGATGAGCATCCCTGTCACTTTTATATGTGATCCCTCCTCTTGGGTTTAACAGGAGGTTATGTAAATACAGTTATTACCTCTTGCTTAATTAAGGCACCTTGTATGGTTACTTTAATCATTTCTGATGAGCATCTCTGTCACTTTTATATGTGATCCCTTCTCTTGGGTTTAACAGGAGGTTATGTAAATACAGTTATTACCTCTTGCTTAATTAAGGCACCTTGTATGGTTACTTTAATCATCTCTGATGAGCATCTCTGTCACTTTTATATGTGATCCCTCCTCTTGGGTTTAACAGGAGGTTATGTAAATACAGTTATTACCTCTTGCTTAATTAAGGCACCTTGTATGGTTACTTTAATCATATCTGATTAGCATCCCTGTCACTTTTATATGTGATCCCTCCTCTTGGGTTTAACAGGAGGTATGTAAATACAGTTATTACTTCTTGCTTATTTTGTGTTAACATGGCCTGATGTCAAAGGATTTTGTGAGAACTGATTGAAAAGTTTTCACTTGCTTTTTTTTTGCAAGTTCTTCCAGACTCACTGTGGTATTTGCAGCAGGCTACATGTATGTAAGCATACAGTCATGCGTGTATTTTTCTGAGTATGATTTTAATGTACTCTAATGTTATGATTTAATTCACAGTGTGATAGGGTACATGTATATCATTAAACCACGGTGTTGTTTTATATAACAAACCCTGGTTTTTATAGAAGTATGTAATCTTTTTTCATAATCTCATTTATATGCAAATAGAATTTTGACAATAAAACCGTCCTTAGAATTATCAACAATAAAAACTGTGAAAATACTTGTTAATAGTTTCTTTTGTTACCCCTAGTGTTAAATTAAAATTGGGACCACAGCCCTTACTAATAGATTCTGCATATCTTTCAGTAGCCCTTACTGATAGATTCTAGTGCCTTTCAGCACCCTTACTAATAGATTCTGGTACCTTTTAGTAGCCCTTACTAATAGATTCTTATGAGTAGAGGTTTGGTTATACATAAACAAGTAAAAATAAACGATAAAACTGAACAACGTTTCGGGGTCGTCATGACGCCATTATCAAGTTCGAAGTGATAAAAATTATTATAGAGTCAATGTCAGAAATAGTTCACCAAAGGAAATTAACATAATGTCTGAATATATAATGTCACGCAAATAGTTTTGCTTTAATTGAGTCCGATTGGACATTGAGAGGTGGTGTTAACTCTCTAATTAGCAACATTTCGTAAACTAAGCAATCGAACTTATTCGTGCACTTTTTTAGGACAGAAAAGTGTCTGTCAAGGTCTTTAGGGACATTACGGTGTTTGTTGAGAAGATGCTTGCCAATGGAAGAAGATTGGTATTTATGCTCGGGCACGCGCTGGTGCCCTCAACCAATATCTGCCCCAAGAGACAGTCCAACTGTCCGAATAGTCCTGCCTTTCAAAGATCAGGCTTCGGCGGACCTGGTGCACCAACAACTCAAAGTTCTTAGCCAGAAGATTGACACAGTCATCCAACCGATCTTCGTTAGTAACAAAATCCAACAAAAACTAAAAGTAAAAGAGAAAAAACCGCCTATTGTAAATCAGAATTGCGTTGTTTATAAATTTCAATGTGACTTGTGTGATGCAAGTTATGTAGGGTTTACACTTAGGCATCTGCACCAGCGCGTGCCCGAGCATAAATACCAATCTTCTTCCATTGGCAAGCATCTTCTCAACAAACACCGTAATGTCCCTAAAGACCTTGACAGACACTTTTCTGTCCTAAAAAAGTGCACGAATAAGTTCGATTGCTTAGTTTACGAAATGTTGCTAATTAGAGAGTTAACACCACCTCTCAATGTCCAATCGGACTCAATTAAAGCAAAACTATTTGCGTGACATTATATATTCAGACATTATGTTAATTTCCTTTGGTGAACTATTTCTGACATTGACTCTATAATAATTTTTATCACTTCGAACTTGATAATGGCGTCATGACGACCCCGAAACGTTGTTCAGTTTTATCGTTTATTTTTACTTGTTTACTAATAGATTCTGGTACCTTTTAGTAGCCCTTACTAATAGATTCTGGTACCTTTCAGTAGCCCTTACTAATAGATTCTGGTACCTTTTAGTAGCCCTTACTAATAGATTCTGGTACCTTTTAGTAGCCCTTACTAATAGATTCTGGTATCTTTCAGTAGCCCTTACTAATAGATTCTGGTACCTTTCAGCAGCCCTTACTAATAGATTCTGGTATCTTTCAGTAGTCCTTACTAATAGATTCTGGTACCTTTCAGTAGCCCTTACTAATAGATTCTGGTACCTTTCAGTAGCCCTTACTAATAGATTCTGGTACCTTTCAGTAGCCCTTACTAATAGATTCTGGTATCTTTCAGTAGCCCTTACTAATAGATTCTGGTACCTTTCAGTAGCCCTTACTAATAGATTCTGGTACCTTTCAGTAGCCCTTACTAATAGATTCTGGTACCTTTCAGTAGCCCTTACTAATAGATTCTGGTATCTTTCAGTAGCCCTTACTTATACATTCTGGTATCTTTCAGTAGCCCTTACTAATAGATTCTGGTACCTTTCAGTAGCTCTTACTAATAGATTCTGGTACCTTTCAGTAGCCCTTACTAAGGGATGGACCATTAGAAAAGTGATGGGGGGGGGGGGGGGGGGCAAAAGCAAAAAAAAAAAAAATTTCCCAGTAAATTATTAAGAAAAAAAATATTCCCACGCATTATCGCAAAAAAAAAAAATCTGCCCAAGGACAATTAAAAAATAAAGTATTAAAAAATATATATATATATTCCAGCCATCGCGTGAAAAAAAAAAAAGATTTCCACCTTAGGTGGACAAAAAACAATTTCTTGCCTCTCCCAAAGTTCCCCCCCCCCATCACTTTTCTAATGGTCCATCCCTAATAGATTCTGATATCTTTCGCGCAGACTTCTTCTATTTCAGTTTGCTTCACGCGGGGAGCAAGGACATCTGGGATGGCTGCATGCGGTCTACCTGCACGCTCCCCTGGCGGGCGGGGGGGAGGGCTCTGCAAATTACATGGGAGCGCCCCCGGGGGTGGGGAGGCTGCAGGCAGGCTACCTTTTAGGGTGTTCTTTTCAAAATATTCGATGAGCATCTCCTCCCCTCCTCTCCCGGGAGAGGAACAATTGTCAAAATATTGTTTTCTTATCAGATTGATAAATGCACGGAAGAAAATGATCAATTTCCGGTTCAGTTTTAGAAAATATTTTTGTCATTCATATAACCTGACGTCTTTTTAGGAAATGAAATAATACGTTTACTAACTTTGATTAATTTCGTAACAAATTCTGATAAAGTAACTTGATTTTAGAGACATTAAAATGAAAGGATCAAGTGTCAATCTGACAGCGCATCTGATGAACGTTCTGAGAATGGAACAAACATAGACTTTCTTAGGGGTGGACCATTAGAAATCCTGGGAGGGGGGTCAAAAATTTGTCAGTGTATGATTTTTTTTTTCGGCCTGAGTTTCCTGCAGGATTTTTTTTTCTGGGAGGTGCAAGCCTGCAGGTTTTTTTTTTTTTCTGAGATCTTCTTTATAAATGCGGCCAAGCTCCAATTTTTTTTATACTTGGCCCAATCCATTTTTGTTATTAAACGCTGGACAGTCGATTTAAGTCAGACTGTCAAACCTTTGCATAAAAAATGGAGAGAAATTATAAGAATTGAGATGGAGTGGTCGAGCGCCGAAGGCGCGAGCCGCTAGGGGGGTCTGGGGGCATGCCCCACCAGAACATTTTGAAAACTTGATGCTCTGAAACTCCATTTCTAGTGTTCTGAGACAACAATTTCTGTCAAAAATGTTTGGCAAATTGATGTGGCTTCGCGTCGCTTTGCGTCTCTTTGTGTGGCTCCACATACAAGTACTCGATTTCATTTTATATTTCTTGCTGTTTCTTTAGTTTATCTGGATATAAGAGTTAAGTATACGCAATTTCGTCTTTTTGTATAGTAAGTATTATGAGAATTTGATGAAAATGACAGAACCGGATGTCAAAATCTGGATTTTTCCTATGCCGATCACATTGGTCGGGATTCGGGATTTTCAAGCAAAATCGGGGTAATCTCGACGAAATCGGGACGGTTGGACAATCTGTAATCTAATGTTTTTAAAAAAATACTTGCGTGCAGTAGAGCAGGTTACATATTTTATGATGTTTACATAAACAAGGTTTTGGTTATATTAAGATATTGGTACATGTACCAGATCAGGGGCGGATCTAGGGGACGGGTGAAGGGGGTACGCACACCCCCCCCCCCCCCCTCCCCACTGAGATGACCTATGCGTTGTTCGCTTTTAAAATTTGTTTACGTCACCCTTCAGTTACGTCATTCCTTAGAGGTGCACCCCCTCCTAAGAAATGCACCCCCTCCAAAGAAAAATCCTGGATCCGCCCCTGCAGATAGACCTTTGAGGCAGGTAATTTTTGATAGCATTTGACTCAACCTGAAGTTGCTTTTTGATGAATTTTACTAACAGAGAGCATGTCATACTCTCATATGTTCCAGTTTAAAATAAATAAATAAATAAATAAATAAATATATGTATGTATAGCCAGTTAGCTTGCAGGATTTTATTTTTTTATGGTCAACTGCTTGCAGGAATTTTTTTTGAGACAATTTTCCTTTGCAGGATTTTTTTTTTGGTAATTGTCACCCCCCCTCCCAAGATTTCTAATGGTCCGCCCCTTAGAAAAGCGGAAACACTACTCATTGTTTTACGTCATCTGAGGCCATCAGGGGAATCCCCGAATTGAATACAGTTCACAGAAGGATTGATATAGAATTTACAGACAGATTCTCGTGAATAAAGTTTTAAAAGGTTGTTAAAAACGTTATCGTACACTATTTGGCTCACTGAAATAGATGTACCGAGAAGCTTTTATTGTTTCAAGCTGCTGTTACACGTAACAATTTTTCGTTTCACTTGATTATAAACCATTTCTACCGGAAACACGAACGATGCACGTAGGAGAGTATAGGCCCGGTTTAAACGTCGCATTTTACATGCGCCGAATCTAATACTAATTTAAGTCGACTTGAATTAAAAAAGTTCGGCATTTGATTTAAACGTCGCATTTAATTGTGCCGAATTTAATTGCCGAGTGCGAGTGACATCTTTATTCCCAGACTCCGCTCTAACTTTCCCGCCAATATGGATGACAAAGATAAGGAGCACATTTTGCGTTTGCGGCGTTTATGCCCTTCAAACACCATTCGCGCTAACAGGAAACGGCGACTTATAATGCAGATGGTAGTGCATCACCTTCTAGCAAGAAGAAGACGGCTTCTGTATGTTTGTTCTCTTGTTATGCTTTTGCTATCGTAACGAGCTACACTTAGTTCTGCCTTCCAACCCGGTGTTTCCTTCGTCTACTTCAAAAACAGAGCATCTCATACAAAAAAAAAATGACCACATGTCAAACATGTACACTTTGTTGAATTGCGAAGAGAAGCACGAACCACGCATATTAGTATCCTAGACAGCCGCCATATTGCTTTCTTAGACCCGCGATTCGCGATTCCCGCCGATTATCTGTGCGCATGTCATGTAGCATAAAACTGTGGAGTTGTCGGTAAAATATATTTAACATAATTTATGAATTCGATTCGGCACATGTAAAATGCGGCGTTTAAATCAACTGTCGAACCTCAGGCCCGGTTTAAACGTCACATTTTACATGCGCCGAATCTAATACTAATTTAAGTCGACTTGAATTAAAAAAGTTCGGCATTTGATTTAAACGTCGCATTTAATTGTGCCGAATTTAATTGGCGAGTGCGAGTGACATCTTTATTCCCAGACTCCGCTCTAAGTTTCCGCCAATATGGCTGACAAAGATAAGGAGCATATTTTGCGTTTGCGGCGTTTATGCCTTTCAAACACCATTCGCGCTAACAGGAAACGGCGACTTATAATGCAGATGGCAGTGCATCACCTGATAGCAAGAAGAAGACTTGAACTTGATCGAGAAGAGAAAGTGGTATTCGTTTCACTTTCCTGATCAAATTCTCGTTCATTGACTTCGTTCTCCATCTTCTCCCGAAAACAAGCTTCGCAACGAGCTACACTTCATCCTGCTTTCCAACCCGGTGTTTCCTCGTCTACTTCAAAAACATGCGCATCTCATACAAAAAAAAAATGACCGCATGTCAAACATGTATACTTTGTTGGAGAGAAGCACGAACCACACATTCTAGTATCCGGCTCGACAGCCGCCATATTGCTTTCTTTTAGACCCGCGATTCGCGATTCCCGCCAATTTTCTGTGCGCATGTCATGTAGCATAAAACTGTGGAGTTATGGGTAAAATATAATTAACATAATTTATGAATTCGATTCGGCACATGTAAAATGCGGCGTGTAAATCAACTGTCGTACCTCAGTCGCATATTCGACTGGATCAGTCGAATGTTCGACTGAACTCGTATTTAATACAAATCTGCCGAATTTAATTGATTTCAGCTCCACTACGCAGTAAACAACATGATCAAAAACCATTAGGTTTATTTTGGCGGTTTCGGCCGAGCACCAGGAACTATAACAATACGTTATACTACAACATCTTTTTACATCCAAGTATGCGATACGTAACATGATACAGAGCTGAGCGACAGTTTACAAACATTGTATTGTCAGACGGAGGCCAGAAAAAACCTGCCGGAAAAAAACCCGCGGTGGGGAAAAAACTCGGCAGGAAATCTGGGTAGGAACCATGGCTCAAGCTCTAAATAGCCCATCCTACGAGGCTACACGAGGGACGACATACTTAAAAATAAAGTAAAATAAATAAATAAAATAAAATAAAAATAACGTTAGCTAAACTGAGGTGTCGGTCTAGAATGATATCCCACGTGATATTCATCTCTTATATAGCCCTCCCTTATGCACGTGCTCATTCCACTGGGCTAGCCCCAGTCCCCACTGTTCTCGTGCCGCAGAAATATTTCATTTCCGGCTAATTCGTATCCACTCAAACGCCAGAAATTCCATATTTAAACGTCGCATTTTACATGCACTTAATTCGGCAATTAGATTCGGCGCATGTAAAATGCGGGCCTCAGTCGCATATTCGACTGGATCAGTCGAATATTCGACTGAACTCGCATTTAATACAAATCTGCCGAATTTAATTGATTTAAACGTCGCATTTTACATGCACTTAATTCGGCAATTAGATTCGGTGCATGTAAAATGCGACGTTTAAGGTCGCGGGGGATACCTGGCCATTAGTCCAGTAAGGCTATGAAATCTTATAGGCAAAGATCAAACTAATTGCAACAAAAGCTTTTTAACTGTTTTTAGGCTCAGGACAACGTGTTAAACAACGTACTAAAAGTTCCCCAAAATTCGAATGGAGGAACATGGTTAAATTGGCCTTTGAAAATAGTGACCGTTCACCACAGGGTACCCAAGTCATGTAAATATATTTTAATTTATTTTTATTCAATTTTCACTGTTTGGCGTTAGGAGTGTCAGTTTTATTACTCATATCATTGCTGTGGAACGTTTTTCAAATATTTCACCACGCATTTAAATCTAATTTCCTGCATTCTCAGCGAAAAAACGGAATTATTGTCCACAGGTATCCCGCTCAAGCATGTAATTTATTTATTTATTTATTTTGTCAAGGGCTTATTATTTTGTTCTCTCGTTATTTTTGTGTTTTATTCACTTAATTGTTATTCAAGAAAGCCATGGGCCTGAAAGGTGAGCTAAGTATGACTTTATTATGGGTTTCATTCATTATTTTCGCGTTTTTTCTTGCATTTGATGTTTGAAAGATCACCTACTCACCAATCCATTTTTAGTTTATGCATTGTGAGTGGCATGGAAACGGCCATGGAAACCTGTTGCATATGTTGAAATGATCTGGATAAAACGGATGACAAAACCTCAGTATTAACTCTCAAGGGATGTGAAACAATAAATCGATCGAATAAGCAATCGTCTTGACGTCAGACCTGGGCTGAGTATTCATCGAAAATGCCGTCTTGACCTCATAAGACCTCCCAAGAAGTCGTCAAATGACCTGCAGAGTGAGGAGTCCAGCGGCAGGGGCGTTGTTAGACGCCGCTCGATGCAGCAGCAATATAATGCTAGGGAGCCTTGCTTTTTTTGCGGAGAGCGTTCAAAGTATGACGGAAAGATAAACGTGCTGGATGTGATCCCCGTAAGGACAACAGAATTCCAGGAAAGTATTTCAAAGCTATGCAAAGAAAGGAATGATGACTGGGCCCAGACTGTGTTTGGCCGTTTACAATATCTCCAGGATCTTCATGCAGCAGATGCTGTATACCACAACGCATGCAGCAGCAACTTTAGAACAGGGAGAAACATACCACTGCAGTACAGTACTCCTGATGACAGCGGCTCTAAGAAATTCAAGAACTCTCAAGGACGGCCAGTTGGCACTGTTAAGTACACAGCTTTTTTCAAAGTGATTGACTATCTGACTATCTATCCATCGCATTCCTTGGTCAAACGGTGCCTCTTATGAAGAAGTCTGCCTTTTGTACGATGACATTGTAGCAGCTGGCGAGAAGGCATTGGTGTGCCTATATAATGGTGGCCTGAATGAAAGCCTAGATTCCTTAAGGTTACCGTGTACCTTCAGATCGAATAAATAAATAAATAAAGTTTACAGAATGTACTTTCATCCAAAAAAAAATTATCGAAAAATAGTGAAAATTGACGGAGAAATGACGGTATAACTTTTGTGGGCGGAGTTTCTTTATGAAGCGATATGTTTTTTAAGCGCTGTTTTCTCAAAGTTAATTTTTCGCTTGTTGGGGACACTTTACTGCGCCTTTCAATAACATGCGGAATTTGAAATTCAAATTCCCACCAACGGTTGCGTTTTACACTGCCGTCAATCATCTTAGCTTACCTCTCAGGAAACAGATCTTCACTTCAATGAGGTCAAAAGGTCATGTCCGTGCATTATGATTGGAAGATTTCGATCCATTTCGTTTGTTCCGTTTTTACATGGTCCGTATTAATTATGATTGACGGCAGGAAATAACGCAACCGTTGGTGGAGATTTGAATTTCAAATTCCGCATGTTATTGAAAGGCGCAGTAAAGAGCTACAACTCAAAGGAAATTTGTTCGATTTTACTCAAATTTGGATAGAAGCTAGGCTACATACAATCAACAAAAATATGTCGGCGAATTTCTTATTTCCGAAAACTTTTTCGTCAAGAGCCGTTTCCGTACGATCATTCCAATATTTTTTCTCCCTTTTTCGAAAATATTCTGTAACTTTTCACTGCAATTGAATATGGGAAATCGCTGACATGTTTTTTTAGCGCTTCGTGTCCGGAAACCCGAGAACAAATCAAATTAGCAAAATACAATAATTGCTTTGAGTTATAGCGTTTTAAAGCTGATTCGGACGTTGGAATTTAGACGTCGTAAAAAATTTGACAATTCATTTTATTACCAAATGGTTTCCATATTTAGATAGCCAGCTATATAAGCTTTAATTTGATATCTGGGTTTACGTATATTAAGTGTAATCTTAAGACGCTAGAGCTGTTATACTGGAGACACCCCCGAAGGTACACTGTAACCTTAAGGTACACCAAAATGTCAAAAAGTGCATTCGTCCGGCCAGAAAACCTTCCCCCGACCCCTACTGCAGCCAGTTTCCACAGTCAAAGAGTTAATCTACAAGTCCAGCAATGGAAGGGCATCGAGCTGCAACCGCAAGAATAGGGCTGGAAGTCAAAGGATGGTAGGCTTCTACCAATCCGCATCACCCTACCAGCAGCACACGCATCTCTACTAGAGATGATCCGCTGTAGCTGTAAGAGTGACTGTAGCACTCGGAGGTGCTCATGCCGCAAAAACGGTCTGGAATGCTCTGCAGCTTGTGGAGTTTGCCGCGGTGTGAGTTGCACCAACTCACCAGTACCAGACCTTATTGAAGGAGACGGCTGATGGGAGATCTAAGAAACTCCTAGAGAACTTAGGACAGTAGTAGATCCAGCAAGTTAAAAAGGCAGTGGCCAGTACAAAGAAATTGGGGAAAAGGGGGCACCTAAACTTTCTATTTATTGGCAGTTAATCATGATATGAAAAACTATAATTTTTCTGACAATTGACATTTATCAGACATGATGTTGTTGTGTTTTTTATCATATAAGTATACATATGCTTTTTTGATAAAGACCTTTCTACGATCATCTATCTGCGTTTTTCTCCTAAATGCATTTTATAACGTTCCTTGTACTTGGGTACCCTGTGGTAAATAAAATCCTTTAAAATAAGTGTTGGTGTGATAATTTGTAAAAAGCAACGATTAATTACTCCTATTTAGACATATATACACTTATCTCGTCACAAAATAAAGCGACCGTTGACTTTTTTGCATTTCTGAATATTTCAAGACTTGGGTACCCTGTGGTAAAATGCTCTAAAATTCAGTTTAAAATTTCGTGATGTTCCTCTAAAGGAATTTTGGCGAACTTTCAGTATGTTGGTTAGACTATCCATCCCCTTCATATTGCATCGAGAAAGTTTTTGTTGCAATTAGTTTGATGTTGAGCCACAGTCTTACTGGACTACATGAATAAATTCATAAAGGCAAAATTTTGGCAGGGGTGTCATTTTTAAAAACGTTATATCGTGAAGGTTTGAAAGCCGATTTCGCTAAAATTTAACAGAGATATTGGCGAATAATGGAAGTGCATAAGGATTGCTTTTTATTGAAGGTATGGCGCTTTGCGGCAATGCTGTAAGCCACTAAAGTTATCTTTTCTTAAAACGTGGATTTGTGTCCAAGTTTGCTCCTCGAGAAGAACACAAAGCAAGTTGATTTCTCCACTCACTGATCCGTCAAAACGTCTATTGTGTCATATCTGACTCCGATTTTTCGATTTCAACTTTAATTGAAAGTTAGTAGCTTTTAAACGAGTAAAATTGTCCATGTTAGAATTTGAAGCCTCATATCTTCCCTTTGAAAGCCTATTTAAAAATTTTGAGTCAGATATGACAATCTACAATACACCTAGTTTACCTCCTTGCAGTGTCAACTCAGGAAATTCTCTATCCGCGCTGAATTCTTGGACACAAAATTGCTTGTTTTTACGCTTCCGAAGGCTTTCCGAGCAAACACGAATGCAAAAAATATAAATTTATGGTAATTTTGCTAATTTTTATCCACCGGCTATTGTCAACATCATGCGGAAAGAACAATGCGTTAAAAAATAGTGTATTTTACCAGACGGCGCTTTGCACGTGCAATTATTGATGCAGAAACATTACAGAGCCTGTTCGTGAATATTTCGCGCATTTTCGGTATCAGCCGTCGCACTTCGTGCATACTCTTTTAATAAATGCATACTGATGAGCGGAACCTGTCCCCCGCGACCTTAAACCGGGCCTGAGAGCGGTTCAAAAATTCGGCCGAATTTTTATATCTCAAGTTACTGTTGTTTGCAATTTTGCCAGTAAATAATACACTATTCTCACCGGGGATTCCTTCAAATAATGGCGAAGTTCAACATATTACGTAACTTTAAACCCCAAGAATAGTAGCGTGGGAATGGGTTGCGCAACCTCCGGCACGTTGTTGGCTATATAATCTTATTCTGGTGCGATCAGTCCTTCATAACCTCAAAAGTCCTTTCATGGCGCTCGGGGAGGATTAGTTAAGTACGTTCAAGCCCTCAGTCCTGTATCATCGCTGCGCCACGGTTTTTGTTTTGTTTTCACCATAGCACATGTCCCAGTCATTCCCGGTAAGTGTGCCGTTCGCTTTTCTCTATGTTAGGTCGGGAATTGTACTTCCTTTGTGGTTCGCAAGCCTTTAAGTTTGTTACTAGCTTGGAGTTTTTCGCTCGCATTCCTGTAGCTTCTTACTTTGGGCCTTGTTTCGTACAATTTTTTCATTAGCTCATATGTTCACGCTGTGTAATGAAATTGTTTCACTGAGCGAATGTGTTTGCGCTGTTATGGAATTTTTACTAGCAATAACAATATAAAAATGCACGTGCAGAGGTATTGTTTTCGCTCATTATTCGTATTGTTTTGCATAGCTCTCGCTAGCAAATTATAACATTATCTCTCACGTTTTAAGTTCAACCTTCTTAAGTGCGGCCGCTCATAAAATTAACTCGGTTATTTCACTTTTTTACCGAGTTATTTTAACCGGGTTATTTTTGGGTTGTTGGATGGAATTTGCTTACGTTGTTTATTACAACTTTCGCAAGCGAATATGTTTACGCTGTTATATGGAACTTTCACGAGCGAATATGTTTCCGCTGTTTAATGGAACTTCCACTAGCGAATATGTTTACGCTGTTAGACGGAACTTCCACTAGCGAATACACCTAATTCAATAAAGGTTGCTACTGCAGTTGGTCATTGGGAATTGGGAATTTGCATTTGCATACGGAACACAATGCAATGCTTCGCTTGAGTGACCGCCAAACAATAGCTTCCCAATGCCCAATTACCAATGACCAAAGCAACCTTTATTGAATTAGGTATATGTTTACGCTGTTATACGGAATTTCCAAGAGCGAATATGTTTACTCTGTTATTTGGAACTTTCACGAGCGAATATGTTTCGCTGTTGGATGGAATTTTCACGAGCGAATACGTTTACGCTGCTAAATAATTTTCACGAGCGAATATGTTTACGCTGTTAGATGGAATTTTCACGAGCGAATATGTTTACGCTGTTAGATGGAATTTTCACGAGCGAATATGTTTCGCTGTTGGATGGAATTTTCACGAGCGAATACGTTTACGCTGCTAAATATTAATTTTCACGAGCGAATATGTTTACGCTGTTAGATGGAATTTTCACGAGCGAATATGTTTACGCTGTTATATGGAACTTTCACGAGCGAATATGTTTCGCTGTTGGATGGAATTTTCACGAGCGAATACGTTTACGCTGCTAAATAATTTCCACGAGCGAATAAGTTTACGCTGTTATATGGAACTTTCACGAGCGAATATGTTTCGCTGTTGGATGGAATTTTCACGAGCGAATACGTTTACGCTGCTAAATAATTTTCACGAGCGAATATGTTTACGCTGTTAGATGGAATTTTCACGAGCGAATATGTTTAAGCTGTTATATGGAACTTTCACGAGCGAATATGTTTCGCTGTTGGATGGAATTTTCACGAGCGAATATGTTTACGCTGTTCTATAAAACTTTCACGAGCGAATATGTTTTTCGCTGTTATATGGTACTTTTCATCATAAAGTTTTTTTCGAGCGAATATGAGAGTTTGCACAGTTTAATGGAATTTTCACGAGCGAATATGTTTACGCTGTTATATGGAACTTTCACGTGCGAATGTTTGCACTGTTAGATGGAATTATCACGAGCGAATAATTTATGTTTACAATGCTTAATGGAACTTTCACGAGCGAATATGTTTACGCTGTTATACCGAACCTTCCGGAGCGAATATGCTTGCGCTGTCATATGTTATATGTATGTATGTATGGAACTTTCACGAGCGAATATGTTTGCGTTGTTAGATGGAATTTTTCACGGGCCGGCGAGTCCGTTTACACTGTTTAATGAAATTTTCACGAGCGAATATGTTTGCGCTGTTAGATGGTCTTTCATGAGCTAATATGCTTACGATGATTAACGGAATTTGCACTAGCGAATACGCTCGCGCTGTTATATGGTACTTTTCATGAGCGAATGTGTTCGCGCTGTTTAACGGAAATTTTTACAAGCGTATGTGTTTCCGCTGTCGTATGGAGTTCTCGAGCGTATGTGTTTCTCTTGTTTACGCTGTTATGTGGACTTTTTTCTCTGGCAACATTGTTTGCGCTGGTAAATGGACCTCTTCTCACAAACGAATGTGTTTACGCGGTTGTATCAAGTTTTCCCTTGGCGAATATGTTTCTGCGCCGTTTTACGGACTTTTTCACTAGAAAAATTTATTTACGCTGGTCAAGCGAATTTCCACGAACATATATGCTTTCCTTGCTAATTGGATTGTCCACGAGCTATGTTTGCGCTGTTTAACGGATTTTTTCATTAGCAAATTTGTCTCGCGGGTCTATGGAGCTCTCGCGAACTAGTGTGTTTACGCTGTTAAAGGGATATTTTCACTAACGGATTTGTTTGCGCTGGTCATGGAATTTGTCGCTAGCACATATGTTTGCGTTGTGAATGGACCCTTTCACTACATAATTTGGCAAGGTATTTTTTGTTTGCGCGGCCTTTCGCAATTTTTCACGGCTGCTTTGTTTTAGCTGTTAATTGGAGTTGTGTTTTGCGCTGCTATATGTAATTTCCCGCCAGGAACGCGTTTGCCTGGGGAGCTCTTCCAGACCTACCTTAGTGGACTTCAATTCTAGTCTGTTTTCTAACGCTGTGTTATCTTTTAGTGTCCGTCTATAGTTTGTATTCTGTCTTTTTTCGTGGGTGACCTTTTTTGCGAAGCTTCCTCGAAGGGATTGTCTAATATCCTTCATTGCTCTGTCCCTGGACGGGGTATTTCGGGGTTGCTTCGCTTTGGGGTTATACCCATCTCTTAGCGGTGTTTCTTTTTATGTTTTTTTCCTCAATGCTCGGAATTAGGCTGTGCGCCTACGTTTTGTCTGCTTGCTGGTATTATGTAGGGTTACCCCAAAGCGCGGCGGCCCCGGTGCCCCATTACATCAAGTTTCCATGTTATTGGTTACGGTCTTGGCTAACACGGTACTTTTTGGAAACCAAAACCTTTTTGTTGTTTCTTTCGTTTTTGGAGGTAGTCAGACATTCACAGTCAGACTTGCGACGTCCAGGGGTTGGAAAAAGATTCTACAACGTTATCCTAACTAGGGCTGTTGCCTTACAGTTACAGTTACAGTTCTCTTTACTTCCTGTGCCCTTGTAGCGGTGGTAGCCGTTAGTACTCAAATGTGGCTTACAGCGCGGTTACTATTTTTTCTGTCCTGTTTTCTTATTATAAGGCTCCCTTCCATTAATTCAGTGCTACCACAAGGTTAGCTGACCTTCTCCAAGTCCGTTTTGCCGGTTTTAGTTTGCGGCAAGTCTACCTACAAGGAGGGAGGATTTTCTGAGTTATGGGAGGAGGACACATTATCTTCATGATCTTCTGCTTCATGCTTACCGTATTTCTGAGTTTTGGGAGGAAAGTCTACATTTTGGTGCTTCCACTCTGGTTTTTCCTAGCACACTCTGCTTCCGGTGAGTTGCCAGGGAGCTTTAGCCGAAGGGCTGGCCTATCCCATATCTTAATATTACATCCTGAGGCATTGTTAGTTGGTAGCCCCGGTGAGAATATATCACTATTCTCACCGGGGATTCCTTCAAATAATGGCGAAGTTCAACATATTACGTAACTTTAAACCCCAAGAATAGTAGCGTGGGAATGGGTTGCGCAACCTCCGGCACGTTGTTGGCTATATAATCTTATTCTGGTGCGATCAGTCCTTCATAACCTCAAAAGTCCTTTCATGGCGCTCTGGGAGGATTAGTTAAGTACGCCCCTCCCTCCTCCCCGCAGCGATGATAGCACACGCTCCAGGGAGCTACCTACTCACTACCGCCTCGGGCTGGCCTATCCCATATCTTAATATTACATCCTGAGGCATTGTTAGTTGGTAGCCCCGGTGAGAATATATCACCACTTTATCACTTCTAAACGGTTTTATCACAAGTAGCATCAAATGAAATGTTAATTAATACTTTACAAAGTAAGTAATTGTCTTCTATAAACACATTTGTTTTAGAGCAGTTTTCAATTGAGTGTCGAAAGTAATTACACAATTGCTTTGGTTTTGCATTGCTACGCTTTGTGATTGGCTAAAAAATCTCGCGCCACTTTCTCGACCAATCAGAAGTAAAACCAAAACCAATCGTGACTTGCTCGCACGCGTTTTCCCGCGCTTAGCGCCGCCGACATGTAATTGCTTCGAGCTCTGATTGGTTCATTGGATTGTTTACGACTGCTGTGATTGGTCAGAGTAATTACTTTGGTTTTGGTTTTACGACACTCAATTGAAAACTGCTCTAAAGAAGGCAAGTATTGTTCTCCTTAATAAGACTAATAGGGTAATAATAACCATTGTCGAACATTTCAACCAACCGGGACACTCAAGATCAACAACATGTCGACTCAAGATCAACAACATGTCGGTGTCAGTGATAAAGAAAGTCATGGGAGAGACTGCCACACGACAGAGAGAAGAAATGAGGCTAATCTTTCTACACAAGACCTTGGCGCCTCATGGAATTAACATTGACTTTAAATTCTAATTTTCCATGAGGCTTCACTGGCTTTAAGTTTCATTCTCTGTCGCATTTATGCGCGCAAAGCGCGCGTTCGAATTCGCGTTTTATTTGAATATTTTTTAGCGTACACTCAACAAATTGTACGTGAGCAGGAGCGTTTGTCCCGTAAAAACTAACACAAACACTGATGAAGGGGTTATCCCCGAAACGTCTGACTGTCTTTGTCACAGTTTCTTTTTCGGCACTCAGTCTTAACTGAATTTCAATATTATCATTAACCGTGAGTGCCACGCAGCAAAAAAAAAAAAAAAAAAATTCGTGCTTAATAATAACCATGTTTAAGCGGCTCATTTCACTTCTGACTATCTCCAAAGTGAGTACGGCTAATGGGTATTGAATGTTCTTTGTCCATTTGCGAGCAAGCCATTACAGTATTGGTACAGTACAGTACAGTACAGTGCAGTGCAGTGCAGTGCAGTGCAGTGCAGTGCAGTGCAGTGCAGTGCAGTGCAGTGCAGTGCAGTGCAGTGCAGTGCAGTGCAGTGCAGTGCAGTGCAGTGCAGTGCAGTGCAGTGCAGTGCAGTGCAGTGCAGTACAGTACAAGAATAAAATATCAGGGCTTCAGGGTTCATTAATATCTAGTTCAGAGCTCCATGCGTATTACGGGAAAATTCCTGCTCTTCCTAACTTTAGTTTGTATTATAAACAGACAAAAAAATTACATTCACAGTGCTGCGAAATGCGTGAAACAATTCGGAGAGTATGTTTCTAGCAATACACGCAGTACGAATAGACCAATTTCGATATATTAAAATTCATACTTGGCTCCGAGGCTTAGGGGAATAAAACTAAAGAAATAAATTATTGAAATTATTTATCCCTGAACCTCGATGTGATTTTTTTTGTTTTATTCCCCTAAGCCTCGGGGCCAAGTATGAATTTTAATATATCGGAATTGGTCTATTACCAAATTAATCTTAATAGATTTTTCCTTCTTAGAATCCCCTTAGCTTGTTAATCTGTGCGTTGCGATTAAAAAGAATATTTAAAGGACCCTGCAGTCACAATTTTCTTTGACGACCTCCGGGTAGGGAAACGTTTGGGCTCGATGCTTCACAGCAAACCTTTCTGGGCTGTCAGGAGCCCACACCTGACATTCCTACCCCACCCGTATTAGGATCTGGCTGATCAAGGTTGTCCTACGAAAAACGAACACTTTGGGAGAAAATGCTTTTATTTTTCGTTCTGTTTTTCTTTTCGCTAAGTTTTGATGTTTCTCTGCATAGTAAGGTCTATTGCCTTTAATAATAGAAGTTCTTGTCCAGTTACTGAGCAAAGAACGACTGCTCAGTTTTAACATCAATGACAAGACCAGTCAATAATCAGGGGCCGGATTCACGAAATCCTACCTGAGATATATCCTAAAATATAACTTGGGATAAAATTTAGGAGCTTCCTACTGATACGGTCCTAAGTTAATTAGTCCCGGAAAATTTTCGATTGCCGTAGATAAGCCAATCAAATGTTCTCAGATCGTGGTTATATATAATAACTATCGCAAATTTGAATAGTAACTGAGTTCGTTGATTTGCTTGCACCATGTCTGAAGCAAAGAAAAGCTTCAGTAGAAGGACTGGAATATATGTCGCAAGAAAAGGTCATATTTAATTCATATAACAATGTTAACCCCCTAAAAAACAAACAAACAAAAAAAACAAAAACAGGCTTAGATAAACATTGCCGAAGAAATCAGCGCAGTTTCTTGAAATTCCCGAAAATGTGGCATTAAAGGGGCGCTGCTCCAGAAAATGGTGAACTGTCCGTTATGATGCGATTAACATTATGTCAGATAGACTTAACATCCCATAATAGACCATTTTACAGTTGTGGGCTTAGTACCCTGGCCTTTGAGTGAAAGTGAGGCTGGAGTTGATTTTGTTTTGATACAAACCTTCCTGCTTTTCATATGTAAATCATGTTAGTTAGCATAAGAACAACATGATTTACATATGAAAAGAAGGAAGGTTTCTATCAAAACAAGGTTAACTTCAGCCTCATTTCCACACAATGACCAGGTTACTAAGTAGAAACTGTAAAATGGTCTATTCAGTTCCCTTATGCGCAGTGGAAGAACTTTTACAGTGTGACAATTCAAGAAAAACTATCCGTGAGCAGTACTTTACTGCTGTTATGTTCTTCCCATAAAATGGATTCGTTTGGTAAACTTTTATTTAGAGTGCCTTTGAGTGAAGTTATCAGTTCTTAAAATACTGAGGATATCGATAGATCCCGGATATTGGTATCGGAGAGTACTTCATGTATAAGGTATCTGAGAGTACTATTTTCATGTGTCCAACATATAGAGTCGTGTATATGCAATAAAGATCAATATGTGTAAGGTATTGCTTAATTACGGTCATATATTCAATCTATACCTTGGAGCTCTGTACTTCATATTTTAAAGGACCTTGCAGCTTTAAACCCCTTTTCTCCTTATTCCGCAATAAACTGCCAATCGAACACACCACGAGTGTATTCCATTGCATTCAATTGACCTCGACTTTAGAAAATAGACAAATATGGGCGTTTTGGTTCTTTTAATTACATTTAACGTGAATAACTTTCTTCTACAAACTAAATTCAATTTAGCTGAAGTAAATATCCACTAAACAAGAAAATAAAATGTACGTTAATTCACAGCATATGTTTTTAAAAAAGCGAGAGCAGGTAGGTTCCATTTAAGCTCCAATAACGATCAACATCGAATTTCTCCTTCTAAAATCAATGCTTTTAATCAACCAGAGATGTCATGAGAATTGAGGATATGATCACCCAAGATGAATTCTCTTGATATTTTAACAACTTCTCCCCACTAATCCTATGACAAATGTATAGAAAAAAGAAAGGAGAATTTGCATTTTGATATTGGTATCAAAGGGTAAACAAGGTGATATCCACCTTCTTTAACTCATTTTTTTTTTCAAAAAAGTAAAAATGGTATCTGCAGTTTCCTTCATCCTAAACATAACTACATAACATAATTACTTAATAATAGCCTAATTTCGATATATTAAAATTCAACTTGAAACAAAAGACATCACTACGAGGCTTAGGGGAATAAACCACATTTATTTAGTATTACCCAACTAGTGGACTAATGCAAATCCTGCATTTTGATTGGCTACGCTACTAGGGGTCTAATAGTAATAGTCATCGAGTAGCGAAATTCGCCGGTTTTATTTTTCGTTTTATTCCCAAATAAATATTTCTTCAACTTGCAATTGCTTTTATTTGTTATTGCCTTTTTCTGTCCGACTAGTTGGGTGATACTAAAACAATTAGACCCTTCGCCCTCAAGGGCCACGGGTCAATAGCCCATTCGGCTTCGCCTCATGGGCTATTGACCCGTAGCCCTTTCGGGCTACGGGTCTAATTGTTAATTAATCCCTAACTATCATTTTCCTAAGCCTCGTAGTGATGTCTTTTGTTTCAAGTTGAATTTTAAGGTGGCTCCATATAGTTTTTGGGCGCGCGAGGCTTGGGCACGAAAATAGCGCGAGCGCGCGTTTGTTTATTTTGATGACGTCACGAAAATAAAGAGGTTTTTTTACGGCAACTAAAACGTTTATTGCGCGCATTCCACACGGTGAATTTTCATAAAAATTGACAAACTGGTAGGATTTTCTTTGTTCTCGATCACAAAGAAAAAACAACAATTTTTGTACATACACAAACCCAATAAACGTAAAAAATGAAAAGTGAGTAAATTGCCGAAAATTATGTACCGATTTTTTTATGGCTTTGTTAGATTTGCTTACTGAATGTTTCTTCTGTTTCACTAAAAATCGTGAATATTTACCTTGTAAAAACCGAGAAAATCCGTTGAGAGGTTTGCTAACCTTGAACAACAACCCGACAACTCAAACATTGCTTGCCATGGTAACGAGACAAGACTGCCAAATTCGACTTCCTCTGTAAACGAGAAAGCCTAAGCTACGTGTATGTGTAATATTATGCCTATTACCGCGAAACAAAACTCTCGAAAGACAGCAATAAGAGCGCGTACATTTTATTTGGAAGACTGGGCAATAACTATATGCAGCCACCTTAATATATCGAAATTGGGCTATTTTTCTATAGTATGCCTTTCAGGTATATGCTCTATTATAAAGTCGCTATAGTCTTGTCTAATATATAATCTATAGCATGGTCTCTAAGTATGTTCTGTATATTATGGTCTAGTATATGCACGCTCTATAGCATGGTCTCTATACTAGTATATTCTCTATAGTATGGTCTAGTATATGCGCGCTCCATAGCATGGTCTCTATAGTATGTTCTCTAAAGTATGGTCTAGTATATGCGCGTTCAATAGCATGGTCTATATAGCATGATCTCTATAGCATAGTCTAGTATGTACGCGCTCTATAACATGGTCTCTATAGTAAGTTCTCTATAGTATAGTCTTGTATATGCGCGCTCTATAGCATGGTCTCTATAGTATGTTCTCTAGAGTATAGTCTATACTAGTATATGCTCTATAGCAGGGCCGTGGTCAGACGAAAATTCTTACCGAGGCAATATTAAAAAAGAGAAACACTTCTTTCAATTTTTTATGCATAGCCTTTTACAGGAGAGATCCAATGCTTGTACAAGTATTCAAACTGAATTCTATTTTTACCAAGGCAAGTTCCTCGTATCGCCTCATGCTACAGCTACGGCCCTGTATAGTATGGCATGTTATTACTAAAAATGTTCTTCTACAGTTACTTTGTTTTATTCAAGCCATAGTTTTGAAGAGAATGTTTGATGCTTTTAACATCAATGACAAGACCAACCACAGCGCAAATTGTGATTATCAAAAATATAACCCAAAAGCTTATCTTAAGGTACTTTATCAACGAACGGCGGTCTTGTTCACCTCCCTGTCCGTTCGTGTAATCCTTTACCAATCTAACCCCTTTTCGTTTGCAAACCTTTTCCACGTTTTCCGCAATCGCTGGCCGTCCCACAAAGAAACAACAAGTCTTTTTGTTTGCGGACTTGAGAGCTTTCTCGAAATCTATTCGACCATTGATGAGTTGGATTTGGGTGTCTGCTGCGGTATCGGTGTCATCCTGTTGTTCCTCAGGACTAGTGACGTAAAATTGGAAAGTGATATTAACAGTATTATTTTCTCTGATCTTTTTCAGGAGTTCGTCGATAGGTTTGCGTAAAAAGTGGTAAAATGCCTTGCAGCGGACTGAGTAAAAGATGTCGATGTTCATTTGTTTTTTTGTTTCGCTTCTGCTTTGGAAATTTGGCTGTTCTCTGTGAGCCAGGCAGCTCAGAACATCCAAGAGATAGCCGCATCCAGATCCTGTTGCAAACAGAAGAAAGTGGAAAGGCCATTGCATCCCTTCTGATTCTTGAATAAGATGATGCAACCTCCAAACAGACGAACGATAAGGTCCCCACGTGTGCAAAGTCAACGTTTTCTCATCGGTGGCCAACCAGCTTGTCCAAGGTTGGCACAACTGCTCCTCGTCTTCCATTATCGACATAACAAAACCAATGTCCCAGGTCGAATCTTGCGATAAATTACTAAAAGTCGTGAAAGGATGAGATCGTTGAGGTAAAATTCCCGTGCTTTCCTTGACTTGTTGATGAAGATAGTATACATCCCCAACGGTATGCTTCACTTTCTTATCTAGTTTGACGTACATGACTATGTACTCGTTGTTTCCGATGACTTCTTTCCGCGCAATGTGACCGTGCTGATGCCGATAGAACCAAATGGAGAGCACTCGGTCCACACACCAGATGAGGAGCATAGGGAGATTAAAGAAATGCGCCAGTCCGTGTGTGATCTTTCGAATGTTGTCAACAGCGTACCAGATTCCAGCAAACACGTGCAAGGTCATGGCCAACGAGTAGCTTCGTTGGTTAGCGTAATGTGATCTGCTCAGGGGAAAGATCAAGCAGAACAACACGATCATGAGCACGAAGCGGTATATCTCGTCCGAGGTGAGATGGACTCCAGTGTGGTCATTAAAGGTCCAACCCTGTACGGCTGCAGGATCCCAGAACTTTGACCAGTTCAAGTGACCTGGAGAGCTGCTGAAGTTAAACGTACTTGGTGGGTAGTATTTCAGTGCTGTGCCGTCAACGAGGGGTGGAACGAATATGACAAGGACGTGGGCAAGGGACGGAATGGCTATCAGGAAGATACCGGCGAATCTATGGATTCTCAAATGGATATCACGGATTCCATCCATTGTTAACCACCTTGGGGAGATCTCGCTAATGAAGTTTGGGAAGCACCACAGCATCGTGTAGAACATAAGATTCTGAGATGTAATAATGATACGCGCTGTGACCGCCCACACGATGTTGGTGATCGTTTCACCGACGTTTGTTCCCCAGAGGCGTCTTGGAAGCTTTCCTCCTCTTTTAAGAACGACGTCGCCTTTGAGAACGAAGTGATCAACCACACACAGTGTTGTTACGACCAAGAAAACAATCCAAACCAAAGCCTCGTATGAGATGGAGAACCGCCTTCGATTGCGTCTGATGCTGGATGATCTCGGTTTCGATGAGAACCGTGTTTGATTTTCGGGAATCTCCATGGAAAATGTTTTTGTCGGAGGGGAAACTTTGTTTTTCCTTGAAGGTAGACGAACCTTTTTATCGCATTCTTCCATTTCCTGTTTATGGAAAAAACGAATTGCCGTTAGAACACAGTATGAACTTTCAGATCCATTATTAACGGTACATTTTATAATGGATTAACATTTGGACAATCAATACATTGTTGCAATGAGCCGAGATCGATATCCATGGATCAGACGCTGGATACGTACTGTATAAGTTTGGTGTATTTTTTGACTCTAGATATTTAACACTACGTTTATTTCTGCAGAAGAACAACTTTGGAAAGTTATCGGTTGTTAATGCACCGGCTGCATGACTAATTGTCTCAAGAATGCCCTAAAGTAATACTTGCCGAAAACCATTAAAATTAGCATGTTTTCTATCATAAATGCCTCTTCGATGCAGTATTGTATTTAAAATAATCAGCTGAAACAACATTTGAAGTGATTCACAGACACTGTTGCCAAAAGATTTCTATCGCCATTAAACCTAGAATTGGCTTCTAGAGCGCCTTCTCGCCCTTCATGCAAGATGCGTACGCGTCCCTTCAGTTAAACTTAATGTTATATTGTAGCTATTTTGCAGCTATATTCAGTCATAAGTTTATAATTGCAGCTACTGTTGTATTATGAAAATTGAATAAAAAATCTACAATAAATGACCCCATATTAATAGAAAGAAATTAATACGAAAATTCTCACCTTCAAATCATGGAAAAACTCTTGGTATTTGAAAACCATGTCGTCTGTGTATATGTCCATAATGACCTAAATTATAACATATTTTGGGTTTAAAATACGCATATAATCAAAGATAATCATTTGGCTTTTTAAATAGACTTCAGCACCCGGCAATTATTGTAGACATGCACCAATATGACCAAACCCTTAACAAATTGATATGTGGAGTGATTTTCAATTGAGTATCATAAAACCAAAACCAAGGTTATTAGTTTGGCCTATTTATAACAGACGCAGACAATCTTTCACTAATGAACCAATCAGAACTCGAGAAAATACAGGTAGCCACAATTGGCTTTGGTTTTACTTCTGATTGGTTGATCAAGTGGCGCGAGATTTTTTAGCCAATCACAACACAGCAATGCAAAACCAAAAACAATCACTAAATTATTTTGAACACTTGATTGAAAGCCGCTCTATAATGATAAAATACCAATAATTATGAGAAACGAATAATTAGGTTTATGTGAGACAAGAAAGGGTCATTGTCAGAGGTGTCCGGCCAGCGGAGGACAATGGGTGCTTGTATGGGTATCCGGATTCCCATAAAAAGGTTGGTTTTCAACAAGAGGTCCTCTCTTTGCTCTTAGCCGCCTTGGGGTAAACTTCCGATTTGCGAATCTTCCTAAAAGCACAAAACTGCCAAGCACAAACCAGGCAAGTGGCTCTAATTCTTAGTATTATTGGTCTTTATGTTACTTAAGCGCTCTCGAGTGTAGTTCTATTTGTTGTCTATTTTGACCGTTTACTCAATTTGTATAATTATGTCTCCACCACGTGTTCTCATCCTCGGTCATTCGTTCGTGCGACGTTTGCAGTCCTATCTTTCTAATTCTGGGGATTACTCGACCGATTTGGCATTAGGCGATGTAGCAAACGTTACTTTTTACGGGGTCGGGGGAAGGACTGTTGCTAAAGTTAAAAAATTCGACCTGGAATTTGTACGTCGTACTAATCCCGACATCGTCATTATTGAGTTGGGTACGAACGATCTCACCTTTTTGCGACCCGAAACTCTTGGCTCCTCACTGGAGGAATTAACTCACCTACTACACCATGAGTTTGGTGTCAAAATTATTGGGGTTTGCCCGGTTATAAAGTGCAGTCTCCACCCCCGGACGTGCCTGATTTTAACTCTAGAGTGCTTAAGTTGAATCAGTATTTAAAAGTTGTTCTCCAGCCCTTGCCTTTTTGTTTTTATTGGCGGCACATTGGTTTCTGGAACTCGAGGAATAATGTTTACCTCAAGGACGGAGTTCATTTAAATGCCTGGGGTTCGATCAAACTTTATAGGAGCTATAGAGGGGCGGTGTTCAAATCCCTTTCTCTATTTCAAAGCACCTAACCATCAACCATTATAATTTGGTACCCCTGCGGGGCTGAATTTTGGCTAGTCCCATTTGGTTTTTAGTGATTTCATTTTTGAGCCGGTTCATTCCACATTTTGTCCTTTGCGTGCTGATTATTTATTTATTTTTGCTAAAGGCATGCTCCGCTATTAAGGCGTGATGCATTTTTGGCTTATCCGGCCCGATTTTGTGGTCGAGGTCTAATGCGATATTGGTGAACGCCCATCGCGCTTTATTTGTCAGGGCCTTGGTCCCTGGACGTTTGCACCGCCCACAAGGCGTGTGCCTTTTTGTCTTTGTTATCAGCCGGGACCAATTGACATGTCGGTGTAATTAGTGTGTTAATTTTTGGCGGCTATCCTTGGATAGTGTGCTCAACGCACTCAGACCGAACATAGGAACGTAAGTGTCCTCTATTTGTCAAGGAAAAGTAACCGTGCTCTTACTTTATTAACCCCTTATCGAAGTCCTTCGCTGACACAAATTTGTTCTGGTTTCACAACATATTTTGGGCGGGTGCTTTGGATTTGACAGGGGTTTAGAACACAGGAAGCTGCATGCGCTTTAGCTTTTGCGCGGCCGTTTCAACACTAATTATTACTCTATTTAATCTTTACGTCGCCGAAGTATGCCTGCTAAAAAACGCTCATCTACGACCTCTACGTCAACACGGCCAAAGCGCGCCAGAGCAAGCAGGGATACACAGGCTTCGGGGAGTGGGGCTACCCAGGCTTCGGTTCTTTCAAGGGCCAACGAGCTGCCTGCCACACAAGTCCCTCCAGCGCCCCAAGTAACACTTCCCAGTGGACCGGGTACGTTAGAGCGATTAATGTACTTCGGACACTCGATTGAAAACCACTCTATACTGATAAAGCATTAATACCACGGTACGTTAGAGCGATTAATATGTAGCTCAATTCTGGCGAGTAGTTCGTATACCATATAGCCCACTGCTCAGACCTTCTTTTGGCTCGCCACGCTCTCCTCACCAAAGTAAGCGTATACGCAAAGTTTCAAGGGTATTGATTTGGTTTTTATTTTTCAACCGCCCAGATTACAGTATATAGTAAGGTTCTTATTTAAAACTATTTAAAGGGACTATGTAACAAGTTGGGCGGTTTCTGGTCAGCTGCGCTGCAATTTTGGAAAGAAACTTGAAACGTTAAGCCTACATTTTTTATTTCGCAATCCATTTTCATTGTGGTCATCCACAGCCATAGACAGTTGTTAATAGTTTCAGTTCACTTATATAGTCATGCTTAGCAAAACTGGACCATAAGATAAGGTTTCCTTAGATACTAATATGTTTTGTGGCTTTTCAAAGTGATGTTCAACCTAATAAAATAGCACGTTTAATTTAAAGGACAAACGTGGACATTTCTGTGTTACCTTTAAATCCTCTCGATCAGTGACCTCACTCAGAAGCTGAAACAATTGCTCGCCGTCAAATGCGTCATCATCAATTATATTGCCAACAATGAAAAAACAAAATGACAAACCATTCACATGTCCATTAGGTGTTTTGGCGGAAAGCTTTTGTCATCTTCTTAAAACGTTTTCGTTTAGAGCCATTTCCGCGCGATTACTCCAGACTTTTTCGCCCTATTTGAATATGGGAAAACGCAGACACGCTTTTTTTAGCGTCTTGCATGGGTCCGAAAAGCCGAGAACAAATCAAATTAGCGGCAAAATATAATAATCGCTTTGAGTTGCAGCTTTTAAAAGCTGCTTCAGACGCTCGCATTTAGACTTAAATACTTCATTCTATCAGAAGATAAATGGTATTTTTAAATAGCCAGCTCAAAATAGGCTTTAATTTAATATACGTAATCTTGAGACAATAGAGCTGTTTACATCGGAGACAACCTCGAAAGTATACTGTAACCTTAAGTGCTTACGACTCAAAAACGAGCTCGGTGACCCCCATTTTTATTATCGAATTATAAGATACAACTTTCTGCAAAATTAAAAAAAAAACACTTGAGAAGGCGTTCAAAGCTAGCTTCTCAAGAATTTTTTTAAACTTTGCAAAAAGTTGTATCTTAACATGCTAATTGTAATTCGATAATACAATTACGGATCACTGAGCTTTTTTAGTTATAAACACTTAAAGCTGAAATTAAGGGTGTCATTAACAGGTTATATTGTTACTATGGTAACATGTTACGTCATGGCAATGACAATAACTTGTTCAATAACGACTGGGCATTTGTTTGACACCATAATTGTTGCACTGACTGATAAAGAGCGGTAGTATTTTAACCGCGGTCAAACGAGAGAAATTTGATAAAGTTAAGCAAAGTATTTAAAAGTTAAGGTTGTCATTTTCACTGTTTGGAGTTTAATATATTGCCAATACACTGTTAATTTAGCAAACGTTTTGAAAATTTGCCAAAAATGTGCTAAGCGTTTAAAAACTGTAAACTGCAGAATTGTCGGCGCCATTAGCCAACATAATTTCGATCAGGCGCAAAGAGTTTTTGTCACTGTTCAACGGAAAAAAGCTCATCATTTTGAAAAAAAATTAAAGATAGTAACGTCAACTAATTTTTGTATGCATCCTTTCCCTTATTTCTATTTAATATTAAATAAAATCCCACTAAATTAAACGAAAAACGCCTCGGTCGTTTGACCGCAGGTGGAGGTAGTATTGTTACGTCAAATTGTAAGTACTGGAAACTACTAGAAACTGCTGTTAGCCACCATAACTGGTCCCAACTCGACTGAACTTGCATTTTTTATCGTAAATTAGTTTGTTTAACTGAAAGTTTATGCAATACCTGGTATCCTGCGAGGAAGCACGTGCCAGTAAATTTGTGATATCCCCTTTGTCCTTTAGCGACTGAGCAATTTTCCTCAATATCAGCTCTTTCTCCGCTGAGTTTTTGACTGCAGCGCTGTTCTCAGGCTGAGCAGTGGTCCCTGATTTCAACAATAAATGATAATTAGAAAAAAACAAACAAAAAACAATGGCAATAGTTCTATTCTCATAAAAGGTACGGGGATGCTCGTCGGAAAGTAATTAGTAAGCGTTCTTCTTCTTCAAATGCAATAATACCTACCAGATTCAGCATCATGCAGAAACTTTGGCCAGTTACAGCTGTTAGGGCTGTCGTCACTGCTGTAGTAGGTCTGGATCTCATCCACTTGTTCGTCCGTCAGAAATTCTTTAAATGTCTCCTTGCAAGCTTTCTTAAAGTCACTTATGCTTACATATCCTTTCCTCAGTGGATCATACTCGTGAAAACAGTCCTCAAGCTACAAATTAAAAAAATAACAGAGAAGTTTTGATTGTTTTCCGATGCATTTCTACAGCCGAATGTTATTTTACAAATCAACTACACAATATCAGTCCCATGGTGATATGATATTATTACTATTAAACACGTCCACAACTTTTTTCATCCTTTGCCTCCTTAAGCAGCACATATCACGTTAGTCATTGCACTGAAAGCTGCAAATTCATCTGCGGTTAGGACTGTCTAGTCTCTTTTTATTACTAATTTATTAAATGTTTCTCGTTTTCTTTTGTAAACCACGTAAACCACTCTTTTGTAAACCACTAGACGTATAGACGTATACTAGACGTACACTAGACGTATCATCATTGTTACGGTCTTCATTGATTTAAGTATAGTACGAGTACAGTAATCCCTCATTTATCTCAGGGATAGTCGAGATAGATCACGCAAGTGGACGCGAATATCGCGCGCGCTCGTGTGACTGCCCACTCGACGTCATAGTCTATCAGTCTAACTATGTTATTTGCCTTTTCAGGCTGATTCTATAACAGGTTACGGTACACCTAAGGAAAATACGATAGAAATCTTATATTTAAGTCATTTAATACAGAATATTATCTTACCATAATCCCTCTTTCACGAACAAAGTCTCTGACTTTAGCCATCAATTCATCAAATGTCACAAACATCGAACTCACAGATGGTGTTTCTTCTGTTGATCCTTTCCTGCAATGACAGTGTGTGATACCATTATAGTTACGATTGCCATACCAGTGTGTGAAGCCATAAATTATGATTGCAATACCAGTTCGTGATACCATTAGTTTTGATTGCAATACCAGTGTGTGATGCCACTTTAGTTATGATTGCAATACCAGTGTGTGTGTGTGTGATGCGATTAGTTATGATTGCAATACCAGTGTGTGATGCCATTAGTTATGATTGCAATACCAGTGTGTGTGTGATGCCATTAGTTATGACTGCAATACCAGTGTGCGATACCATTAGTTATGACTGCAATACCAGTGTTTGATACCATTAGTTATGATTGCAATACCAGTGTGTGATGCCAGTGTGTGATACCATTATAGTTACGATTGCCATACCAGTGTGTGAAGCCATAAATTATGATTGCAATACCAGTTCGTGATACCATTAGTTATGATGGCAACACCAGTGTGTGATGCCACTTTAGTTATGATTGCAATACCAGTGTGTGATTCCATTAGTTATGCCGATTGCAATACCAGTGTGTGATACCATTAGTTATGATTGCAATACCAGTGTGTGATGCCATAAGTTAATATGATTGCAATACCAGTGTGTGATGCAATTAGTTATTATACCAGTGTGTGATGCCATAAGTTAATATGATTGCAATACCAGTGTGTGATGCAATTAGTTATGATTGCAATACCAGTGTGTGATGCCATTAGTTATGATTGCAATACCAGCGTGTGATGCGATTAGTTATGATTGCAATACCAATGTGGGATACGATTAGTTATGATTGCAATACGAGTGTGTGAGGCCATAAGTTATGATTGCTATACCAGTGTGTGATGCGATTAGTTATGATTGCAATACCAGTGTGTGGTGCGATTAGTTATGATTGCAATACCAGTGTGTGATGCGATTAGTTATGATTGCAATACCAGCGTGTGATACCATTAGTAATGACTGCAGTAGTAGCGTATGATACTAGTGCGTTTTTGAATGACTGAAAATCCTTTGGCGCCAGTTTTTAGTCATCTTTTAATTTCGTGTGATGCGATTAGTTATGATTGCAATACCAATGTGGGATACGATTAGTTATGATTGCAATACGAGTGTGTGAGGCCATAAGTTATGATTGCTATACCAGTGTGTGATGCAATTAGTTATGATTGCAATACCAGTGTGTGATGCGATTAGTTATGATTGCAATACCAGCGTGTGATACCATTAGTAATGACTGCAGTAGTAGCGTATGATACTAGTGCGTTTTTGAATGACTGAAAATCCTTTGGCGCCAGTTTTTAGTCATCTTTTAATTTCGAATGTGTTTCCAATTTATGATTTAATATCCAAATCACTTTCTTTTTATCTTTTTAACATCTAAACGCCATGACGATACAATCAAAACTACAATTAATCAAATTAAACGATCCAGTTTTTCTTACCCTTCACTTCCGGACATATCGGTGAGATCAATATAACCTGTGTGTGTAAGTACAATGTTGTTACCGTGAGACACCATTATTTGCCATTATCGCACCATTATTTGTTATTATGCTGCCAGTATTGGCCATTCAGTTTTAATGATAGCTAAAAAGTTTCATTAGCTGTCAGCTGTCTGCAATCATGGGATTTTTGCTAAACTGATGTGTTTAACTGACAAAAGTTTTAACCATTAAAATTAACTATTTGTAACTATTAAAATAATGAAAATGTTATCACTGCTGCAATCATATTTCGACCGACTATCAAAAAAAAAAGATGTTGTATGATTCTTTACGTTTGGCTATTTTGGAAAGATCGATTTCATCCTTCTCTGATAATGTTTTAATAATATTAGTAATAGTTAAAATGACTTAATTCTATACTATGATTAAAATAGAATTTTATTGTAAAAAGTAGTTTTTGCCGATACCAAATATATACTGCCGGTGTGCGACCTGTCAGTTCCATAACAATGAATTGATAAAAGCTAATTGTATACAGTTACGTTTTGATTTATATTTAAGATAACTTAATTAGGTTTTCGATGTTAAAATGCAAATGTTTCGCAATTCTTTACTAAGAACACGGCCAGGATGCGTGAATAAATTATAAACGTTCAGCTAGAAATTAAATCGGAAAATCCATCATTTATAAGTTTGGTTCATAAAGTTTAAGAAAACCGTTACGAAATTTCACTTAGCTAATTTCCATGTTATATTATCAAAGATACATGACCAAAAGAAAGTAAAACAGACGATTTATTTTGAGAACAAAGTGCAGGATAACAAAGGATGGAAATGGATTACAGTTGTAAATCATGTTTATTTGTTTAGACAGGCGGTCCAGAAATCAAAGTCGTTCTTTTGTCTGGTTAGTTGAATACCTTAAATCCTCTATTAAGCCCCCCCCCCTCCCACCCCTTCTCTAATAAACCACTTTCTCTACTAAGCCCCCCTTTTTTGGAGCAAGAAATTTGTTAAGCCCCTCCAATCTTTTAAGCCCCCAGGCGCTCTTCCTCAACAACCGAAACAATGCTTGCAACAGTTTGTATTGCTGGTACTCGTACTAAAAATCAAAGGCTCATTAGAGCCAACCCGTGAATTTGAAACGCTAGCATATCGCAATATTGCGGTAAGCTATGTTTTCACTCTGTCACGGTTCAACATTTTGTTTAAAATTAAACGTAAAGATTTTTGACAAACGCAAAAAATAACAATACAGTACATCACTTTCATAATGTTCAGTCCGAAGAAGAAAGAAAAAAAAAAAGAACGTCCCGAGCAAGATTCGAACTCGGGTCTTTCGGCTGTAAGTCCGCGCATTACACCACTCGACGACCGTGACCACTGACTTGAGATGTGATAAATTTTATTTCTTGAAGATAGATAACCATCATAACGCATGTCTCAGTTGAAAATTCCTTTTAGATCGATTTTAACGTTGCATTGGAGACTCCAAATGCGAAACATCTTTAAGCTTATTGTTGTTTATATTCGTTTACACCAATTTAGTTATTGTTATCGCTGGATTCACGCTGTTCTTGTTACAAAACGCATTCGTAAGAAAGCATTACGTCACTAAGTTTACAGCTGATGGAAGGAGTGAGCGAGTGAGTGACTCATTTGCATATCTGTCGCCGTTACCGATAACCCGTTCATTACGCATGCGCGTATGTTCACGGGTTAATAAGGCGTAATAGACAAATTCGGCTAACGCATTGTTGTACCCAATTCAAACCTTCTGGGAATAAGATTCTTTGTTCACAATATTTTCATATAATTTCCATGTCAATGCTTCATTGATATGGAAATATGACGAACAAAGAGTTCTAATCCCAAAAGGTTTGAATTGGGTACAACAATGCGTTAGCCGAATTTGTCTATTACGGTAAACATGAATGAAAGTACAAAACAATGAGTGGCGAGTACTGCTGGCGTTTCACTTTATTTTGAACAGCTCCCCCTCTCTATTAAGTATCCCGTCTCTGCTACCCGCCCCCCCCCCCCCCCCCACCCCCCCTCAAACGAGCTTGAATTAAATAAGCCCGCTGGGGTCTTAATAGAGGATTTACGGTATATTTTTTGCTTTGTCACTTTTGGCAATTTTTTCTTCCTTTTTAAGCAAGCTCCTGTCCATGTGTAAACACATCAATATATCAGGCTGGGCACCGAGTCCCTTTACAAGTCAAAAGCAAAAACATACCGCTTTCCATTGACATGACGATGCACTGTGTTAACTAGCCTCAGAGGTAACTTGTGAAATACAGTATATCTGTGCAGAAAATAATAACAATAAGGAAGTGAGTTTAGTCGACGTCGTTCTGTAACCATCAGAGGGTAGAAGTCCGAAAGGGTCAGATCAGGCAGCATGGACTACAGTTCTATAAGAGGGCAAAATGATAGCAGGCAACGGTGCTGTTTGAATTAAAGTTTCGCTTGTGTTGCCAAGGGTGTCACTTTCGCGACTGCTACAAAGTACATGTTTTTCAGGACATTTCGGGGAAACACGCCAACCAGGACATTTTTAGCTAATACGAAAGATTTCAGTTAGTATCTAACTTTTATTCAGTTTTTGGCATCAAAGAGGCAGACTAAACTAAATGAAAAATGAATGGTGGTAGGTTGAGAGCGATAAAGTTTGAAAGAATCTATAGCTGACCCACTCTTTCACTGCAAATTAGAGCTACCGAAATCAGAGACACGTTGTGTCAGGTGACTGCAGGCTAAAAACCTCAATGTGTAATCCTTGTATTGTATTGCATATTGTGCACCAAATCAACAGATGATAGCACTGCCATTATGGTGAGATTACGTTCAGGAAAAACTTCTGTTTCAGTTGACAACAAAACTCATTAAGTGTGTGATTCGCAACTTTGTCTGTTTCTCAAACTTAAATAACAAATTAACAATAATGATTACTGGATAATGATGATCATAATTACTGGGCTCAAAACCGTTTTAGTTCCGTATGAAGATTAAGATAACAAGGAGTTATAATGTTAGTTATACGCTGGAACTTAGCATAGGTGGTAACTTTGAAACGCCCCGAAAATAGACTGTGCAGAGGTTGTTGCCAGGAGTATTGGGTTAAAAGAAAATCGGTGAGTAAATGAGCTGTAGCTTGTTCACACGGCAGCGAGCAAGTTTCTAAAAACCAGCCGAGAACACTCGAGGAAAAAAGGGCGCGGAGTAAAAAAGGGCTAGCCCTTCGCTGTGATGAAGGGCTGGCGCCCGAAACGCTGAACCTTTTTACGAACTTGAAATATCATTGCTGAGAAAGAATGTCACAAAACAACATTTTCTCTAACTTTATGACCATGGTTGACAATGTTTGATGGTCATTACAAGACCTATTTATCCCCCTGGGTCAGACGCTATTTTCATAGCATTGTCGATCATGGTCACCCATGGTTGGCGTTGAAAAACCATGGTTCCATGGTAAACCTTACGCCGAGTAGGTTGGCTAATTTACCTTATCAACCGCAGTTGATAAAACCAAATATTTGTGTTTTACTTCACCACCGACGCAGCAACACAGTTTCTGTAGAGACTGGTAACTAGTGTAGAGCGCGCATGCGCAATGACTCATGCGATGTGCACATGGCGGACTGTTCAGCCTTGCTTTTTATAATCGTTGAGTTTTGAACCGAGTTATACCTTCTACACTGGTGGCTAGCGGTGGGATAAAATGCCTGATCAGGAAGAGGGAACGGTTCCGCCGATAGTTCTCAGAGTTCTAACACCGCGGCGAAGCTTAAAAATCGTCGTTTCAACGTATTTGACAGTTAGAGAAAGTAAAGAAAGCAAAGAACTTGCACATGCCCCACTTCTACTTACCGACTGGCAGAGTTGATAATTATTGGGAAACTATCGAATTCGGAGAACATTTAAAGAACGATTCAGCACCTGTAGAGTTTGGCGCGAGAAACAAATTGTGGTAAAAATTTAATGATTGCAAGCATGACCAGAATAAATGTATAAATGAAAGAATGAATGATCAGAAAGGATATGCATTAGCCAAATATGGGCTAATAGCAAAGGGTGAAAATAGGCAAAAGCAAACATTACGAATAAGTGAGTTGAGCGAGAACATAGGCCTACTTAAATGAATGATTAAATCAATGAACATGAAAGTATGTGGGCAAGTTCACGCATACTCGCCCAGGCATACACTATCAAGCGTGCCTCAGTTTCGTGAAATAATTGTTCAATGTTTCTCATATAAAGAAAATTCAAACGATCTTTGAAGGCAAACCTCTAAAGTGCCTTAAATAAATATTTTACAGCTGAGAATATTGTAGACCCATTGTAGATAAAGACTACTTGACGGTTTCACGAGTGAAACTACTTCAGTCCACCAATTTAATATCAATATGATCTTTCCTTATGTTAATTTTAGCTATATTACGATTTTCTAATTAAATAACTATTGAAAGATGATAGAGACTGACTCAAAAGTTAGAAACACCTTGTTCAGGAAAGTGGTCACACTTTAGGATTTCATCCACAGACTCAAAAGTTAGAACCACCTTGTACAGCATAATAAACAGCACCACAGGAAAGTACTGCTCAGTAGTTTTCATTTGAATGGTCACACTTTAGGATTTCATCCACAGACTCAAAAGTTAGAACCACCTTGTACAGCATAATAAACAGCACCACAGGAAAGTATTGCTCAGTAGCTTTCATTTGAATGGTCACACTTTTGGATTTCATCCACAGACTCAAAAGTTAGAACCACCTTGTACAGCATAATAAACAGCACCACAGGAAAGTACTGCTCAGTACGTAGCTTTCATTTTAGTGAATGGTCACACTTTAGGATTTCATCCACAGACTCAAACATTAGATCCACCTTGTACAGCATAATAAACAGCACCACAGGAAAGTACTGCTCAGTAGCTTTCATTTGAATGGTCACTCACACTTTTTAGGATTTCATCAACAGACTCGAAAGTTAGAACTACCGTTTACAGCAAAATAAACAGCACCGTAGCTTTCAATGATTTGATCATGATTCGAGTTGATTGGAACTGACAAATAAGTATAAAATGTCGGCGGTATTTAGGCGATGGTGCTGGAGCTAAAAAGTTACAAAATGGCGTTATTGCCAAAAAGAAATAAAATAACGGAACAAAACAGGATAAAAATTTCTTGCAAAGACAAAAAAATCCAAGAAATGTGAGAAAGCCGTGGCACAAAAATGGCTAAGAGTTTTGCGGAATTAGTCGACAGAAACATCACCAATCCAGGTCAATACTTCCGCAATGAGTCCACCGCTCTAGTGAAAATGATTTGCTTATACACAGAATACTTGCATTGATCGTTGTCAATAAAATAACAATACTTAAAGAGGGTAACATTGTACGCTTCAAAACAAGCTTCCGCTTATTCAATTTGCTAAGAAATTGTTACAGCCATATTTGGAAAATCAAGATAAAAATATTCACCAATAAATTTGCTAGAACAACTTGCTTCCAATCTCTAGGGACCGAGGGGTTTAAGCAAAAAATGAATATTCGGAAGCTGTGATGGTGCGTTACACGTTTCAACCCACTTATGGGATGTTCAAAATCCATTAATTCTTTTAAAGCCGAATAATTGCGTTACCGTGGCTGAAAACCGGGAACATATCTTGATAAGGAACGCTGTGTAAAATAGCGAACAAAAAAAAAAAAAAAAAAAAAACGGCGAAGATTTTACCTGGTAGACAAAAAGCGACAGAATGATCCTACTCTGTCCATTTGCTACGTTACTGATGATTATTTAAGCCGGTTAAAATTTTGTCGTAGTCATTTGAGTAATCAGTAGGACTGTCGCCAGTTCTCGTACGGTTGGACATTAACTCCACTCCTCCGACTACACAACGCTCCAGTGGCTTCATCAAACCATTCAAAGCACGGCATATCTATCAACAGGTTCTTCATATAAGCAACATTGCTTTGGAGATATAGCACTTTTAAATTTTTGGCCGTGCAGCTGAGCGTCCAAGTGCGAAACTAAAACAAGTATTTGTCACTCAGTTAAAACACTTTTCTAAAGCGAGGATGCAAATCAGTGGTGTTTTAAATCTTTGAACTGAACACAAACAGTAATAGAGAAAATTTAGCTGTATTTCAAGAATTAGTTAATTTCTTTTATTTGGCATTCCCTGTAACATCGTTCTCTGGGGTTTCTCTAATAGCCAGAAAACAAACTGCTTACGAAAATGAAAACGATCTATAAATAACAAAGTTGCAGCATTTGATAAATTATTTTCGGCTAGTTGTTGAGTCGACTAAAACCAAGGGCTGATCGCTAGACCATAGCCACAATGAAAAAATACCTTTTAGAATTCGGCTTTGTTTATCGACTTAAAATATACTTAAATCCCACACCGCAATTAAAAACTAATTTATCAAACCGCGTCTTTCAATGACAAAAGTCATTGAAAGAGGTGGTTTGGAAAGTTCAAAGTGCTTCGTAATGCTACCTTTCTTAAGCAAGAGAATGACGTCAGTTAAATTAGATTATTTGTGTATCTCGTTGAGTGAACGTCGCTTAACTCAGTAACTAAGGTGAATTTTATCGCACATATTACTTAATAGACAAAAAGCGACAGAATGATCCTACTACTATTGGTTTATTGGTTTATGAACTATTGGTTTATTGGTTTTCAACACTGTTACATTAATTAATTGATCTAAATTTAAATAAATAAAATTTAAATATCTACAAACCCGCTTATAGCATAGCCAATCTAGGCGGGTTGTACTAATTACAGTCATATCTACCAAACATAAAGTGATTTAAAAACAGATACTAAATAAATAATCAAGCACAAAGGTAAAAAAGTAAAGCAAATTAAGAGGTGTAAAGTAGATAAACGGCTAAATGTAGGTTTGAAAGCTATAGTGTATAATAATTACTTGTGTTTAAAATCAGTATTAGAGAATGGGCATCAACATAATAGTCCTCAATTTCAAGTACAGTTAGAAGCAACTTATGAATTTTTCTTTTAAATGCTCTTTTCGTGAGCTTACGCCAATCGGGGTGTAGACAATTCCATAATCTCGTACCAAAAGCAGGAAAAGACTTTATATGCAATCTCGATTTCTGTACAAAAAGATTATCTGCACACGAAAAACGCGTGTTGTAAGCATGAATGTCAGATGACTGTATGAAGAATTCACGAATATTTTTAGGTGTAGAATGAGTAGAAACATCATGCATTATGGTTAAGACCGTTTCAAAGTAGAGCATATTAACAGGTAAGATGTTGGAAGCAACAAAAAGAGGGATGGCATGAGATCTTTTGCTGTCCATTTGCATGTATGTTTCGCTAACAGTAACTGTAGAGAAAATTTAGCTGTATTTCAAGAATTTCTCAATTTCTTTTATTTGGCATTCCCTGCAACATCCTTCTCTGGTATTGCTCTCATAGCCTGAAAAAAAAACTGCTTACGAAAATGAAAACGATCTATAAATAACAAAGTTGTAGTTAATTGATTGTCGGCTAGTGTGATTGAACGTGATCCGGATCCGGACGACTAAATTCGAGGGCTATTCGCTAGACCATAGACACAATGAAAAAATACCTTCTAGAATTCGGCTTTGTTTATCGACTAAAAATAATACGAAGCTTTTGTTGAGGATGAATGACTGAATTATTTTAATTGGATCATCTCGCCGACTAGAACCTGACACAAATATAATTAAAACTTAAAGTGCCTATAACCCTCAGTTAAATACATAATTTCGAAATCAACTCTACGCACATTGAACAGTTAATTTTACAACAACTGTGCGAATTCTCGCGCGCTGATTGGCTGATTTTTATTATCTATTCTTGGCTTTCACATGACGTCATAAAAATAAAAAAATCTAAAGAAAACGTCATACAAAGCTGTTTCTAACATGGTATGTGGATACAAGTGTTATAATCTTTCACAAAAAGTTTCAGGTTTTAACGATGTTTTGCTTCCGATTTACAAAGGTTTTAAATGTGTCACGCAATACGTCACGCTATTTCAGATAAGCCGCGAAAATAAACAAAATTGAATCAGCTGAAAGTTATTGTTTGCATTATAAGTGCTTATAAGCCGAGTTAATTGAGCTTATAGCAAATACAATATGTTTGGATGTGATTTTTGGTGTAATTAAGACCTTGAATTTTTGTCCGCCATCTTTGTGCCCCTCTCAGGGGCACAAAGATGGCCGCTCCATACATTTCTTACTAAAAATATCTAATACTCGTTCGCCTATAACTCTTGAACGAAATGCTTTTGCGCTTCAAAATTTGGCCAAGATGTGTAGTTTTAAACTCTCTACAATTCTATAAACATTTTGGATTCGAAGTCTGTTTTTTAATGCTTCTGAATTTTGATATGACGTAAGTGAAAGCCAAGAATAAGAGTACTGACGTATAAAACGATAAAACTGACGCCATCAGCGAATGTTTTTCCAAACTTTTCAGCGCTGCGTTTTTCGTGGCGAGAATTCTTTCACAAATCCAGAATTATTCAATGAGAAAATCGTCCAAAATAGATGAGATGAACCTCAAGAAGCTAAAACACAACCTTAAAACGGAAAGATGAAGATATTTGTTCAGAATCCGGACCTGAAAATTGGCAGTGAGCAGGATTATAGTGCTGTCGCTGAAATAAGCTTTACCAGAGGTGAACTAAACCGTGTTTCAACGGATTATTTGAGAACAATTTTAACCGGAATAAAAGTTAGTTTCAAAATTCCAATTTTTCTATGTTTTTCTGACTTACTATAATTGGCCCCAGACCAGGAGCCCACACCGAATACAATGTTATCACAAACCTTTGTCAAATAGTAGGCAACGTTGAACCCGACATGAACCGATTAGATTTGCTACATGATTTTCCCTCTCTCTATTTTATATTTACAAGAAAAGACTTGCTTGCATCGCGTATCAGGCATATCATAATATAACACCTATTGGCATCACTAATTTGTTTACAAAACACAGAACCAAATACAATCAAAGACAAAACTTTATAAAACGGACAGCTCTGCAGGCATTTGGCTTCGTCCCAATTTAGTATCCGAAATAGAGAGGTTCCACTCTAATTCTAAAATATTGCTGATTTCCGCCACTGTAGTGATCTCAGTGTCTCGACTGAACTAACATACCTTATTTTTTGGCATTATAACACCGAGCCAGACGAAATGAAAGAAATTTAGAGACTGAGTGAAAAAAAAAGGCTAATATCGGATGCCCGGTACTTAATGCTGAAACTAAAGAAGTAGTTGCTGCGTCTTCCAAAACTTTGTCATCGACAACCATAACTTTTAAAAGCAAACAGTTTTATAAACGAACAAAAGTTACCTAGTGTAACCTTGTTTGAACCTTTCTCACTAATACCGAGTTGTTTGATTTCAACTACTCGATCAAGTGCTAACCGTCCTTCAGTTTCTTGAAGTGAAATAGCGTTTAGCACTGGTGTCATATTTGTATTGTATATTGGGGGAAAAATAAATAGCCAATCAGGCCAGTCGCACCGCAAGTGGTTGTTTGTAAAGATACAATTTGTTCCGTGGTCCTGAACTAAACGACCGCTTTTTATAGAGAACTGTCCATGCGACGTGTAAACTTGACAGCGGAAGTCGAATTTGAGCACGAAAGACTTAAGTGTAGTGTAAGAATAGGAAAAGACTTAAAACTATTTTTTGATGGAGTTATTTTTTGATATATTGCTCACGCTAGGCGAGCAATTTATTTTGATAAAGCATATGTCTGGCATTTTTTTTTTTCGCACGGGCTTACTGTCCATGCTATTTATAGTGCCCAGAGTTCAATGTTAATAATTTATTCTTTCACCTGGTTTCAGCTTTCGTCTGGTTTGAGGAAGTTGAATGCAAAATAATGTCACGCTGACGCATCTATTCACTAAATTAAAAAAAACCGCAAAACAATTGCCAGTTAAGCATTTATTTGAATGTTGAATATTGCCTTACAAACAAACCAGGAAGTAATTCGATGCAGTTTACAATGCTGATTTCATCAAACATTTCATTGACGACATGGTTAATATCCCTTGCTTTTCGCAAGGCATGAATAGACGATGGCTCTGCTGTATCAGTTATTTTACATGACAGACATCTGAATGTTGATTGAACTGAGCTCAGGAATTTAGACACATTCCTCTATAATTCTAAAGGCTATAAATAAACATTTAAAAAGCCACCAGAGCAATATTTTCTTATATTATGGCTGGTTTAAGAGGGCAGAGTCACGGCTGATATATTGCGTTTTCAGAGAAATATCAACTCCGTGACAAAATAACGGCTAAGAGTCCAAATTCCACAAGCGAAACAATTTTGATTTCTTGGCCGCCTGTCACGAAATCAAATTTGATGAACTGTAATCCACATCAAACTACTACTCTAGAACTTCCAAACTACTTCTCTAGAATGGAATCTTTTTATCCAATAAGGTTGTATATTTGGTGGTATTTGGCGATATGACGTGGAAATAAGGTAAGCAAGAGTTTGTTATTTCGGCGGGACAGTGCCCCTTTAAGCCCTCAATACATGATCATCACCAAATTTCTCCTTGTAATATCAATGCTTAATCAATCAGCGAGGTCATGAGAATTAAGGATATGATCACTCAAGATAAATTCTCTCTATATTTATACAACAGCTTCTCCCCACTGTTCCTATAATAAAAGATATGGAGAAAAGAAAGGAGAATTTGTATTTTGATATTCGGGATTAAGGGGTTAAATTACTTAGACCGAGATGACCGAGATGATATTTCTGTTGCAGCGTTTCTGTTCCGACGAACTTTTTGTAACTTGGCCACATTTTAGACTATATCAAAGGAAGTCGATTCTCAAATTTTCAGCCAAATAAAACGGACCATTTCTTTTCTAGGAGGGCCTCAATATGAAATGAGGGGTTTGCGCAAATCCAGATTTTGGCTCCTGTATTTATTTTGAAGATATTCGGTTCGTATTTATTAATCCATGCTTCGTTCAACTAGCAGATACAAAAAGAATTATTGCAATAGAGCAAAAAACAAAGAAGTTATAACCAAAAGTTTGCCGTTGCGAAATTGCATACAGGTCACAGATGAGCGCATTTTGCATTTCGAGCGAAGAAGACTCATGTGACAAAGTGAGTCATGATGTGACAAAGTGATCACCTTTAACATCGTTTCAGCGTTCTGGTATGAGGAAGGACATTTATTTTCTGGGATAGACATTTCTACCGGCCTTAAGGAGATCGGAGACAAACTCAGATTACGCATCACAGCCATAAAAGTGGTTATTTTGAAATAAACATGACAGATGTATCATCTGAATACGTGCGGAGCCCGACTTCTGTTTCAGCGCTATAATCTTCCTGAATTGCTGATTACCAGTCTCGTCCAATAAGAGAACGACTTTTGTACTACAGTTCAAAGACTTCTGAATTGCCTAAACAACATCCAAATTTACTTCGTTTTCCGTTTCAGCGCATCAATGTGGTCGCACTAACGAAAGAAATGCTTATACGAGCTCAGAGCCTTGAGGAAATTGAAGTGTAAACACAGCCATTGCCATCAAAACTATTGGATTTCCGATTCAGTGCTTTACGTTTTCTTCTCAGAAACTGACAAACTTCCTAAATTGTGTTTTTGAACTTTCTCATTGGAAAACAATTTCGAATCCTTGCTATATAATTCTCACTTTAAAAGACATTTACTGATTCTTGTGTCGCTATTAAAGTAGTACTTCTCATACAGCAGCGTCAGAGTAACAGAGTAAATGATGCGCGTCACAGACAAATGCAACCGCAACACAGGCTATGATACTCGCAGTTTCTAATTTTTCACCGGATGCGACAAATCGTCCTTAGACGCAGAAGGACGCAAACATGAATTGGATAATACTGCCCCCTCTTTGTGCTGAATGAAGTGCTGTATAAAGGGGAGGTAGAAATGATGATCTATGAAAAATTGTGCTTCCGCAATTTTGAAACGAGTCGTGAAATTTCGGCCTTTAAAACTGAATTAAAAGAGTTGATTTTGAATATAATTAAAGTTAAGATGGCATTCAATGATGGCTTTAGTACTTTTATAAACAGCATTTCATAGATGAGGCAGTCGAAATTATTTTGGCACTTTCTGAGCACCGAAGAATTCCCTGTAATAGCTGATTTCTCAACGTCTTGTTGTTGCATGTGATTTCCGACTCAAATTTTCGAGCTATTGTGTTCCCTAATGCGTTTATGTAGGTGTCAGAAAACCGACATAGTCCATTTCACATAGACCACTTTAAAATAGTAAACAACGCCTTGTTCATTAAGTTTACTATCTTTGGTTTTGGCTCTCTAATTTTGACGATGTTGCCAATTTTCTTGCTTGTGAAAACGGGTTGAAGAGAAACACCGATTTGGGCGGAGCCGACTTCGTAGTTACCTCCTTGTGTTTTCCGTTCTTGTTTTTGGTCCAGGAGAGTATCGCTACACAAACAATTCGTTGTGTACCATTATAAATGTGGTCTATATGTGAAATGGACTATGTCGGTTTTACAAATCAACACCTACACCAACGCAGAAAGTGCCGAAATAAATTCGACTGCCTTATCTATGGGATGCTGTTAAAAAAGAACTAAAGCCATCATTGAATATTTCGACATACCTACATGCACGCAGGAATGCCATCTTTACTTTAATTATATTCAAAATCAACTCTTTTAATTTACAACTTTGACACTACGAAATTTATTCTTGAAAGTGATGTCAAACGTCGATTAACTTTCTGGCTTGGAATCTCGAAGTTTAAAGCTTGCAATCATTGCGCAAATCTTACCCCAGCTTATTTTAAAAGTCATAAACAACTCACAAATGTTAAAATTCCCGTTGAAAAATATTTTTGGCTTCAACCTGAGAGCACCGTTTAGAGTTGGTCCGACAGCATTCGAATTTGAAGCTTTTTGAACAAATTCGGCACGAACAGTGAGTCTCGGGCTACGGATTTTTTTTTAAAAAGGGTCTTGACGGCTCGGCGAGCCAGTCTCTACACCACAAAGTATAAAACAGCTTCAACTGCGGCAGCAGCACTAAATTGTAGTTAACTGAAAAGAACAGGACAGCAAACACAAGGAAATCGAAACCGAAGGAGTTTGTTCTAAATTATCAATCTATAATGATCAACTAATATTGAAAAAAATAACGCATAGTAACTTAAAGCTGAAGTTAATTAGCAGATCACAGTATATCGTACAGTATACTTGTTCTTACTGGATTTGCTTTAATACTTTCTAACTTATTTACCTACGTATACTTGCTCTACTTTTCAATTAGTGAATGACAAAATTTACTATTTCTTCAAGTGTTTCGATTTTTTGAAATACAATGACTGATAAAGAATTTGCTGAACAGCCTGTGAAAGAATTTAGGAATTTAGTGGCAGAGCAAATTTCATACCTTAAGACAACCCAGATATTACTATCGACCAAGAAAACGAGCTACTAGGGGCTTCGAAAAAATAAGACGTTTTGTTCTTTGTAACGAATTTCTAGCAAAGTACCCGAAAGGGAGTGAGCCTTGTCGGTTTTGCATTGCCGATCGCCTTTTTACGACAAATGTTAACGAGCCCAGAAGGAGTTATATTAGTACACAATAAAATTATTAAATAAAAGGTAATCTTCGAAAAAGAACTTACCACATCCGATTACGTATTATTGTAATGCTGGACTTGAACAAACATTTAGTACTTTGTCTCCTTTGTCTTCTTTGCAAAACATTTATTTTCTAAGTGGGATAGACCTTTATATCTTTATGCGGACACACCCAGATTACGCCTCACAGCTTTAAAACAAAAAAAATGGCTATTTTAAAATAAACATGACATCTGTATCATCTGAATACGTGCAGAGCCCGACTTCTGTTTCAGCGCTATAACCTTTCTGGATTGCTGTTCACCTGTCTCGTCCAATAAAAGAACGGCTTTTGTACTACATTTCAAAGACTTCTGCATTGCCTATTAAAACAACATGCAAATTTTACTTCGTTTTCCGTTTCAGTGCATCAATGTGGTCGCATGCTTATACGAGTTCAGAGCCTTAAGGAAGTTGAAGTGAAAACACAGCCATTGCCATCAAAACTAATGTTTTGTTTTCGTTATATAAAACAAGTATTAATAGCGTCTTTTTACTTGATCAAATGGAGTTTAAATATCGAATTTTGTGTCATCTAAGAGAACAGATTCCTGATACATGGGCCTCTTGCAAAAAATATTTTTAATCTATTTTTAGTTCGGTGTCATGCTCCGTTACGTAGCGAGGTTAGTTTAAGGCCGACACTTGATTGTTCAGTTTGAATGACGTCATGCAATTTAGAGTTGGCGGGTTTGTTGATTTTCACACAACACGCGATTTCGATTCCATCGCTGTACAAGCAAAATACCTCCATTAACCCTAGGACGTACACGCACACGCAAACCTATACCCCCAACGTGGTATAAGGGGGGGGGGGGGAAGGTTAGGTTTTTGCGGCGTTACAATATTTCGAAAATATCTTACATTTGATAGATAGCCTGTGATGTGCTCAACAAGATAAGGTAAATATTATGGGTTGTAGCGCTGCTGGTCCGTGACGTCATTTCAAATGACCGACAATATGGCCGCCATCTTGGATTTTACTAACAATTCAACTTTATCGGGAAAATGCGGAAATTGCAAATATGTTTTTCCAGAGTTGCAAAATATGATACAATTAAACATTTTGCTGCTTTTGGTAGCATTTTATATTTTTTTTTTCACCGAAAAGAGGTGAAAAACACGCATTTTTATTCAAAAACGGCTTGACCTCATGTTACTTGTTACTTACCATAGCAACCAATTGTCACCAAACTTACCGAAATGTGTCAAAAGGATGAACGAACAGCTACTGAAGACGGCATGTGCCAACAATAAATTCTCTTGTAAAGCTTTATATAAGAGCTTTATATAAGACAGCCCAAGAACACTTTCAATTTTATTCCTACACTACTGCGTACCGAGTAGTCACAGTTTTGAGTAACCCGGTCAATGTGGCAGGGTATTCTGCAGTTACAAGATAAATCATTCTCTCTTGGTTTTGTAAACAGCGATCACTACAGACAGGCAAAAGTTCTCTACTTAATCGTGTAAAATACTGCTAGTTATGTTACAGGGATTTTGCATAATTAATAGATGCAGCGAAGAAATGAACAAATGGTTTTCGATCCGTCTCACAAGATGAAGACAACGGATCGAAGGAAAGCAGAGGAATATAGCCAATATTGTGTTTTCTTTTTTTTTCCAGCCAGGAGTCTATTTTTCAAAATTTAGCTTGAGTAGAGCTAGCTTAAAAAGATAGACTGGGCTCTGAATGTTCGAGGTAGTCTGTAGTCCATCCCGGGTAACTCGAAAGGGTAAATGATGCGTGTCACAGATGAATACAACGTGCGCGACGCATAGCCCGTTTCGCAGATACGGCAGCCATATTGATTTTGCCTCTAGGGCATCCCATAATGACATTTTAAATTGCTTTCAATGTTCATTATGGGATGCCCTGGGGGCAAAATCAATATGGCTGCCGTATCTGCGAAACGGGGTATGCTACGATATCTCTAATATTTCGGAGTTTCTTGCTTTTCACCGGGATGCGTGAATACGTGCGAAGCTCGACTTTTACATTTTAAGGTGGCTCGCAACAGTTTTTTGTCGTGGGGTGTATGTTTTTCAATAGCGTCAATAGAGTTTCATTTTAATGCAAATAACATTATTTATTGGGAATAGACATTCATTCAGCCTTATTTGATTCTTTGGTAAAATTAATAAAATTTCAATAACATGCAATCAACGTAATGTTAGATATTTCATTTTCTACCTTTGAAAACGCTAGGTGTTTGGGCAGCGTTAGTATGTAGGTTTGCATAAACCGATACCACTGTGCACATTTCATGACAGTTTCCGAGCGGAGCACAATATCTCGACTTCTTGTCTGTAACCGCGCGTGTTCATACAATTCCGCTTAATTGTGGCTTTTTACTGGGCGCTCGACTTCCGCGAAAATTCGTCTCTGAATTTAAGCAATAATTTAAAATCTTGTAGAAAAACCGTGTAAAATTAAAGAAAAAACAACTCTTTTCTAATTTAAATTTTATTCGCGCAATCGAACAATAAAACCACAAATCAAATAAATTTCCATTCCCACAAAGGAATGTTGTTTTCGCTAAAACGCCACAGGTGAATGCAACCGCGACGCTGCAACGGGCTATGATATCTCGGAGTTTCTAGTTTGTTTTTACGGGATGCGATAGAACGTGCTTATGCTGTGTTCATATCAGCACCGAACCATATTTAGAGTAAACATGTTTCAACGAAACACGTTTCCCGTAAACATGTCTGCAATTTCATTGCTCACATTAGTGGCCAATTTCAAAGCACGTTTCACGCCTGGTTCTATAATTTATACCGTTTTCGAAACAAGGACAAGAACGCATAAAATTTTTATAATTGCACATAAACCGAAATAAATTGAGCTAGAACTTGCTGTTGCAAGCTCTTCGGAAACGAAGTGCAATGTAGTGTTCAACAAGGCTCAGACGACATTTTCTGCTAACGTGTTTCGTATGGTTTAGATTGAAACTACCTAGTGAGGTAGTTTCAATCATGCTCCGATTAAATATGTTTTGATCATGATTCGTGCAGTGCGCCGCCTGATGTGAACTCGTTTTACAGTGAAACCGATGCTGCATCCGTGCAGACTAAACATGTTTCGCCCTAGTGTGAACAGAGCATAAGATGTTGCTGAAGGACGCAAACATGAATTGGATAAAACTGCCCTCTCTTTATGCTGAATGAAGTGCTGTATAAAGCTGTATAAAAAAAGGGACGTAAAATGAAGTATGAAAAATTGTGCCTCCGCAATTTTTAAACGAGTTTTGAAGCCTCGGCGTTATAAATTTGTCCAAAATAGCACCCTACATTAACTTAGGGGTATCAGGTTACCTGATAAGTCTCGGGATCCCGGGCTTGGAATCTCGAAGTTTAAGCTTGCTATTATGAGTTGTGCAATCTTACTCTAGTTTCATAAAGAACTCACAAATGTTCCGTTCAAATACATTTCTAACTTCGACATGAAAGCAGTGTCAGAGCTACTAGTCCTACAGCATTAAAATTTCAAAGCTTTTCGAAAAAATTCGGCACGACAGTGAGATCCGGATTTTGAAACAAGGGTCTCGAAGGCTCGGCGAGTCAGTCTCAGATTTTACCATTCTACACCACAAAATATAAAGCAGAAGTTTCATTAGGCACTAACTTGGTTTATATTAATTTTATATCTAGCTGGATTTTTGAAAACCATGCCGCTCTGAGGATGCTTCTGGGAGTGTGTTTCTCCTTATTTGTTTGTCGTTTAAAAACTAATGTTTAAATTCCACAATATACCTAATTCAATAAAGGTTGCTTTGGTCATTGGTAATTGGGCTTTGGGAAGCTATTGTTTGGCGGTCACTCAAGCGAAGCATTGCTTTGTGTTCCGTATGCCAAATGCCAAATCCCAATTACCAATGACCAACTGCCAAAGCAACCTTTATTGAATTAGGTGTATAAAAACAAAAGACTGTTGCTAGTCTTTTTTTCTCGCGCTCTCGCTCCCTTTCCCTGTTCTCTTTCTTTTCTTTGATTTTCGAGCTGTTCGGAGTAATAAAAACCTTTGTTCGAGCGCAGCTCAGTAGTGGTAGTGAAATTGCTGTAATTTTCATCAACCATGTTTCAAAAAATCAGCTATATATATTTAAGTCCAATTAAAGTCCAGTCCAGAGTCAAGTCCGGGGTCCAGTCAAGAATCCAATCCAGATTTTCTATCTAGCTGGCAATGAATTCAGTGCTGTAAATAGTTCCGCGACCTTAACGAATGCGGAAGCAGTGACTGTGGTTAACCGCAGCTGTTTGTTTGTTCATATGAGCATAACATGAGGAACTTATGTTACCTTCAGATTTTCGCTTTTCAGAACGATAACAAAAAATTCATAATAAAAGCGGCCTTCGAACAGCTTTCGGCCGAAACGATTCGTTGGTGCTCCTGTAAAAAGCGATCGATTAGGTCCTTCTAAATAGATATTCCACAGAAAAGATCCGCGGTTAAGTGATCTTGTTAATGGGATTCACAGCGGATGATTTCAAGTTACACGTATAGACGACCTTAACCCTTTCACTCCCAGAGTCAATTATGGAGACGTGGTGTAATTCTAACTTTTGAGTTTGTGGACGAAATCCTATGGTGTGACCATTCAAACGAAACCTCTTCAGCAGTACTTTTGCATGGTACCATTTGTTTTGCAATATTTCACAAAATGAAATTTGGGATTTTTCTTGAATTTTTGTCTTTGTCACTCTTGGGAGTTAAAGGGTTAACCCTTCAGGGTTGTTAAAAATTCTGAGAGCACTCGTCAGTTGGGTGAGTGACTTGCATAACTGATGTACTTGCCGGCCCAGATTAGTTTTTACCGTCGCCAATATTATTTAACTTCAAAGTGAAAATCGCAATAGTGAATACGTACGGAGCGGGACTTCTGTTTCAGAGCTATAAAGTAAGCTGACTTGAATCTTCCTGAATTAAAGCTGATCACCTGCCTCGTCTAAAAAGGTTATGCATTGTCTAGACAACATCCAAATTTACTTCGCGGTTTTCCATTTCAACGCATCAATATGGTCGCAATGAAAGAAAAAATACTTATACGAACTCATGATCAGAGCATTACAGAGCATTACATAAATGTTATGTTTTTCCTGTATAAAAATTCTACATAATACTGGCACCAAAGAACCTTTAGTCAGTAAACATACGTATATGGAAGCCATGTTGATCATGATATAAACAAGACAAATTTTCACATGTTGAATCTGTGGACACCAAGGTGACCACTGGTAATAGTAAACGCACAGCGGACCATTTGATAGAGTCAACAGAAACCAGTTAGAAATGGCTATTTCATTTCCAGAGCCCAACATTTCACGATAAAGATAAAGAGGAGAGTACAAATTTACTGAATACATTCGCATTTCGCCTGCCGAAAGGACAATGTGTCGGCCATCCGAATTTGTCTCACAACCCGGAATTGTAATTGACTGTAGTTGTCCTAGCTCGTGACTGGTGAAATAGTATCCGAGCAAATGTTTTATTTTTGCAAAATACACGAGGCGAGTAAAGAACACTTTAGTTTTCAGAGTTTTGGACTATAGTGTAGTTGTTTCTTTAAAGCTGTATTCAGTACTAAACCAGGCTATGCTAAATAAGAAGCTAGAACGTAAAAGTGGTCAACGTACTCAACAACAACAACTACAACTCACCGATCCAGCAGTCAGCATAGCTAGTCAAGGTGACTGAGCTCGCGAGTTGACTGAGGGACACGCTTAGCTCACTTGCTACACCACCGATAACATCTATTCGAGTGATAAATTCTTCAAGGCACTTGCTTCAACAGAAGCGGGAGGCTGCAAAGAGATGCCGGATGCTCGTCTTACTCTTTGTCTGGTAACCCAGCATAATATTTGCCCGAAGTCAGGTAAAGGTGTGTTCCGATTTTTAGGCATTTTACAGCCTGGGAAAGCTAGAACACTAACAAGCTAACCAAGAATCTGCCCAAGCATAAACATAACTTCTGTAACCAGGCCCGCTCTATAATGAACTCTACGGTGCACGCAATGTTTTTGGTCAAGCTCACGAAACAAGCGGATCGAAGTGGACATCTAATATTAAACTGGGAATCTCATTGCTGGCGACACTTTCAAGTCTTCACTGTACAGATACACCATAAAGATTATTTCATAATTGTGAATTTTCGAACATATTTATCGTAAATTTCCATTTAAATATACAAGGCAATGTTAAAATTGTAGAGTAATTCGTTTCACTGATCATGAATTTCGCGGTACAACTCCAGTTGTGGCATAGTCCATCGAAAACTACACGAACCCAGCGTTTTTCTCCAATCTGCATGGTTGTCAAAAACAGTGTCAATGAAAGGCCTCTATCTTTTAAGTACATCAAACACGAAGGTAGAACTGTTACTAACTGTTTCATCAAGATTTCCAAACACCGGGAAGTGGGTTGGAAAAACGAGGCGCAGCGGAGTTTTTTAAACCGGCTTTGTGGTGTTTGGATACCTGATGAAACACTCATTCGAGTGTTTGATTTAGCTTCTCAAACTGATCATTAAATACAGAGAAACTAAGGAATAAAATCGCCAAAATCTATGCTAATTAAGACCGGGTTTCCAAACCCCCTTCACGCTTATGATTGTCTTTGTTCAAACTTGAATAATTATTAATGAGTTTGAGAATGCTATTTCAAACCCTATTTATAAATACAGAGTCAGTCTTTAACCCTATTCAGCCTGGGGGGGGGGGGGGGGGGGACAAAGTGCCCGCGCTAACTTTCAACATTCATAACTTCTTTAATATGTATTCAAACGCCATCAAACTTTGTGACTTTGCCTAAAATTTATCTGGCAACAATTTCATAAGACAATTTATTGATCACGTGACTTGATGTTTCCATGGCAACAAGATTTTGACAGCCATCTATTTTTAAATTTGCATATTTGTACCTTTGAATGAAGAAAAACAACGTTATTGGTGTAACTTTTATATTTTTACGTCATTTGGTTTTGATTAATTTTGAGTCAATTTGGACGGTTTTTAAGAGGTTTTAAAAAATTTCAGAAAGCCAAGATGGCAGATCCAAGATGGCGGCCGTATAACTAATTACCTAATAACTACGTCATATGACGTCATCTTTCCATTGTGCGGACCGCAAAGGAGTTTTGGACGTAGTATGTACCGTCTAGGTTTCATTGTCATAGCCTTACTGTTCTTGAAGTTACGAGGGGCGGGGGGGGTGTTTCCAGGCTCAGGAACTCAAAAAAAGTCCGGCCCAGGCTGAATAGGGTTAAAAGAAACATGGGATTTACTCTGCAATAACGAAAATTCCTTGAAATTTGTTGCCTCATTATTAATGCCGTTAAGATAGGAAATAGGAACAAAAATTTGCTCAAACAAAACAAACTAATGTAAAATTTTGTGCTGAGAGCACATTTTTATCACGTAGTGCACTTAATAAATAAATGTGTTTACATAGTCCTTGAAAATCCTTGAAATTTCAGTCCAAAAAAGGTATCAACCCTAATAACCTGCTCTATATAGGGAATAATTCACTGTCAAAACATTAATTATACCAAAAGGTTATAATAATGCGAGCTAAAGATCAAAACTCGAGTATTTTTTATCTCGTTAATGCGCGCATGCGCAAACGAGATATAGGTATGAGTAGAAAAAAAAAGGGATGAAAGTTGTTAACTTTTGTCCGGGGGGTTAGGGACGGACCATTATTTTTTTGACGGGGGGTGGTTGGAAAATTTTGAAATAAATTGTTTGCAGAGGCTATAAACACTGAAATAAATTGTATGCAAGCAAAAAATAATAAAAAAAAATTGTTTGCTGGAAGTATAGCAGTTGGACGGAGACACAAAATAAATTGTTTGCAGCAGGTGCCGCATATAAAAAAAATGTTTGCATGCGAAAATTTTCCAACCCCCCCCCCCCCCCCCCCCCCCCTGTCAAAAAAAATAATGGTCCGTCCCTTAGTTTTTTATACAAGCTATATAAGGACATTAAGGATATGGTTGGTAATACCGGTTAGGATTTCAAGAAGGGCGTCGCATACCGCCACTAAAATTTTTAGAGAGTACCCCCGGACCTATTGTTAATTCCCTAGGGAATTGCCATGTCATAATTTTTTTAAGTTTCGATATATAACGTTACCTATCAATCTTTCAAATTTGTTTTTAAGTGGATGTGTCCGAGACGGCTTAACTGATCTTCAAAGGTTCAAGAAATTTGTGTTTTTCTTGTCAATCATTTGTCGTGCTCCTTTAGACATGTTAGGAGGTTAAGAAAGGCCAAATGTGTGTTTTTGGGAAATGCAGTTTGAGAATTTCACGGTGTATTTTTAAAATGAATGGAGACGTTTTGAGCAAGTTAAATGGCAGGGGAAAGTTTGTGTTTTCAAATGACCGATAATATAATAAATTGAGCTATAATCAATTCAGCGAAATAACTATAAGCAGTAATTAGCGGTTATTTCAATTTTGAATCGCTAAATGTTGAGCTGTCATGATTATGCAATAGCATGTAAGAGAGATGAGATTTTGCTGATTAGGTAAGTAGAAATCTTTCGGTTTGATGATGCAAGAGTATGGAAGAGCAAAATAGTAAGAATTTTGGGTTTTGCTCTATTTTCGAATACCGAATAATTGCTATTACGGTTTGATTATGCAATAGTATGCAAAGGACGTCTTAATTTTGCGGATTTAGCTAACTAAAGTTTATCAAGCAAGCATTTGAAGAAGCATTTTATAAGCAGTTTCAGCGTTTTGATTTTTTTCAAGAGAGATATTGGTACTATTTTGGGAGTTAATTGACAAGACAAAGAAAAAGATTATGTATTATTGGAGTGGCAAGTAATAGCAAGAGAACGTTCTCAGCGTATAAAAATTCACCCCTCTCATAAAATAGAAGTGCGTATAGGGGTGAACATTTCAAGTTCGTTTACCTTAAGAGATTACAACTGAATTGGCTGAAAATTCTGAAAACTGGCAGGAATGTTCTGCGATACCTCCTTTCAAAAACGATGTCGGGCTTACTTTTTTTAAATTTCGTTTCTGTTACAATGTTACGGTCTGTTTTGTAGAAAAATACGTAAACATTGAGAACATTAAACTTTAGGAGGTTGTAAAAGAAAAGTAACGCACATCTGAAAAATCACCGACACCATTTTGGACGGCAATCCGACAGAAAATATTTCCGATGTTAATCGCGTCACTCTTTCCGGTCGTCGATTTCTGTGTATATAGTGATAATGAGATAATAAATGCGGCTGTCAATGGCTATTTAAGAAAAGATTTAATCTACCCTTATTGTTTATCCATCTTGTATACCTGTCGAATTGTTATGCACAGAGTTCGTAAAGAAACCGCGACATAAGTAAATATTTTAAATGGTCCATTATTTTCATATCTATAGTGCTTAAAGACATTTTTTTAATTTATCTCGGGCCCTAAGGAATATATGAATGATCGATGTTTTAAAATACAGTCGAACCTCTCCTTTTTACGGACACCTCTCCAATACGGACACCTCTCTATAACGGACAGTTTCCTATGTCCCGACAAAATTCTCACATATTTTCTTTAAAAATAACCTCTCTAATACGGACCCTCTCTTCGGTCACAGAGAGCAAATTCATATAAACTTAACCTCTTTATTACGGCCACTCCGGTGATCAGGTGATGATACTTTGTGCATGTAATACAATTTCCTGTTTGTGGTTACAGACAAATATCGAAAGACGTTTTCAGAATTGTACTTTATATTACTTTTTTACATGCAGCAGCATTGCCTCGTAGTTCGTTTCGTTTCAAAACAGTGATACGTATACAGTATGTAGCTGAGATGTACAATGTAGTGCGCTTCTCGGATAGACGGTGTCTCAATGCTGTATATTAATAAAATTAAAAGACGAGTGTCGACCTGTTTTTCGTTACCGAACACTTAAAACTGTCAGTGGAGTCTTGAAAGTGACGCCATCGTGGTGACCTCTATAATACGGACACCTCTCTAATACGGACACTTTGCTCTGTCCGTTCAGTGTCCGTATTCAGAGAGGTTCAACTGTATAAGTGAATAGTATTTCCAGAAATCAGTGTTTGTAAGCGAATGTTTTCAGTTGAGGCAATGAAGTGCGTATATTAAAGTAGTTTGTCGCGTTCGAAGAACGCAATCCTAATTTCGTGTTGGTTGCCCTGTGCCTTACATGCAGAAAAATTTGAGATTTTATGGTGTCCGGTCTTCCAAATGGCCTCCCTTATTGCTTTTTTCAGGGGCTCATTTCCGCCGGAAATTCCTTCGAACGCATCTCCATAATCTCCGATTACTGCTAGTATTATAGAATTGTTGAATTTTCCTTTTTAGTTACCAATTTAATTTATGAAATTATGAGCGCACTCATAATATCATAAATTAACTAATTAACTTATTTAATTTGAGCACTGCTCTGTTAGGTTCAAATGAGAGGAGCATCTTTAACCCTATTCAGACTGGGGGGAGGGCTTTTCGAACCCCCCCTCCAGTAAAATTGTGATAACTCTTAGACCGAAATAGCTATGGGGCTGAAAACAAGTAACTGTATTTGCAAAGACCACCGTAACGAGATAGAAGCACCGGATCCTGTAGTAAAGGATCTAATCAGCTATAAAATAATAAAACGATTTGATTAAAAAAAAGCAAGGCTGATAAACGGTACGGAAACGACTATATTTGTAAAAAATCCAATATTTCGAAAGGCACAGCCTTTCTTCTTCAAGGTCTTACAGATAATAACTCGTAAGGCAAAAAAACGTTACAATTTAAATTTAAAAGGGGGCGGGGGATTAAATATGATACTATGACAGCATAAACTGAAGTGACAAAGTAAATGTAAATAACCGTAAATAACTAAGCAATATAGAGGTAAGAAAAACATGCAACACAATACTACAGTAAATATAAGTAATGGAAACTGAGAAAAGATGTCATGTTTCATCTCTTCTATTTAAACCTAAAGGTTCAAGGGTCTGACCTCTCTCAATAAGATATGCTCCTCTTGCTTTACGTACACCGTCACGATTAGTTTTAACGAGTTCAAGAGGGATAAGTTGCATATCAGAAGCGGTATGGTCGTTAGAAAGGAAATGTTCTGAGACTGCAGTAGGTTTAGAGATGTTAGTTTGTTTGTCAACTGGTCTACGATGTTCGTTGAAGCGGTCTTTAAGTCGTCGTTTGGTTTCTCCTATGTATTGTTTGTGACAACGATTGCATTGTACCATGTAAATGACGTTTTTAGAGTTGCAGTCGATGTGATGATTAATACGTCTTGTTTCACCGGTAGAATGAAATGTATAATTGGTAAGTCCGTCCGTTATGTAGTTGCATGCCAAACAGTTGCTGTCACATTGAAAAGAACTACAAGGTTGGTTATTTTGTGAAGGATTACGTAGTTTGGAGCTTACTAATAAATTACTAAGATTGTTAGTTCGTCGGAAAGCAACAATGGGTGGAGCTTTGAAAACGTTAGTACAGCGGGGAGATGAAGACAAGATGTTAAGGTGCTTGTGAATAATGGATGACAACGCATTGGAATCATGTGTTTTTCTGGAAGACCATCTCGGGCAAAAAAATACGTTACAAACATCCTCTTCACACCACCAAACCGTCACTTCACAAGTCCAAGAACATTTGAAGTCTTATCATGTTTTTTTCTCCTTGGAATGTTACACATCTCACTAACTCTCCTACACAGTCAAGTTCCGTTGCCACAAGTTACAGATGGCAGCCCTATGTCATTGTGTTCATCGCCAAGAGTGAAGAAAACAGAACTTCCTGTTACTACGACCAAGGTTCTGTGTACGTTCAACACTTACACACTTCTTCGTTGCTTCTGATTACCCAGAGCATGGATATCCACCCTAATCCTGGCCCTCCTGCTTCACATATCCTTAAAGATTTCACCAACCCCGATCAACGCAAGCTCTTCAACAAAGCCAAACGTAACTTACAACTTAAACTGACCCGGTACGAACACCACGAATCAAATTTTATTTACTATCATAATCGCAATGTTATTCCTAAAGGACTCGTCATTAAGTGTAGACCAGCCATTGACTTGACCTCACCCGGTAATGAACAGTTCCACCTTCAGTGGACAGGATTATTGAATAGAACATCTAGAACAATGATGAGGCTTCTCAAAGCAGAATGTCAAAAACATTTAAGACTTTTAAGATCAGAACTTAATTACATCTTGGATGATCTTAAATCTACATGTTATACTTCCACATTTGATAAAATCAAATGCTTTCTTCTTAACTCTGCAGCTGAACTATGTTATGAACTTAAATCTAAACAACGCAAGAAACAATCCTCTAACGGTAGGTATGCTTCTCGTGCTTTTGTTGGTACCCGTCAATTTAATCCTGTTAACGGTCCACATTCGCAAGTCACGACATCCACTAATCACATTCACGTTAACGATCCCATTAACACCGCTGTCAATCATTCCTCATCTACACGTAATCATAGACGCCGCCGCAAACGAAAAACAAACAGAAACAGATACTGGAGACGTGACAATCGTAACATTCAACTAGACAAAAACGTTGTTATAGTCAACCTTAGCAATGTCACTCTTACTGACGACGAGACCCAGTTACTTGCTAGGGGTCTTTCCTTTTGCCCTACTCCACGTCATATCAACTGGACAGAAGTCAGGGCTGACTTTAACGAATTTAGCCGTCGTATGCGACTCCTCGAATACTTTCATGACTACCCCCCTCAAAGAAATCCAAACCCATTTCGCCCCAAAGGTACTTGGACGCCTCCTCCTCACAGAGACACTGCACTTGACAGTTATTTAGACGCTGTGGAACGTGATCTTCTTAACCTTAAACCTAACCCAGTACATGACAACTTAACCACGCGTGAACGCTATGCTTGTAAACAACTCAGCAGACGTACTGACATTGTCATAAAATCTGCAGACAAGGGCTCGGGCACAGTTGTTATGGACAGGGAATGGTACATCAACGAATGTTTAAGGCAACTTAACGACACAAAATTCTACAAAACACTTGACAACGACATTACCGATGACATCCAAAAACGCGTACGTGTATATATAGAACACATGCACCGTGACCTAGTTATTGACGATGACACTAAACGTTTTTTGATACGGACGAACCCTAAAGCCGGACGTTTCTACATTTTACCGAAAGTTCATAAACAGGGCAACCCTGGGCGCACCATTGTCTCTAGTAACTCCCATCCCACGGAACATATATCACAGTTTGTAGACTATCACCTCAAACCTCTAGTACAGACCACACGATCCTTCATTAAAGACACTACACACTTTCTCAATAAACTAGAACAACTGGGACAACTACCTAATAATGCTTTTCTGGTTACTCTTGACGTTTCTTCTCTCTACACTAATATCCCCCACAACGACTGAGGCATTAATGCCTGTCGACACTACCTCGACACACGCAACCGCAGTACTTCGACCGTCAGAACAGAAACTATTTGTGACCTCATACGCATGATCCTTACTATGAACAACTTCTCATTCAACAACCAACACTATCTACAGATGCACGGTACTGCCATGGGAACTAGAATGGCACCTTCTTATGCCAATATTTTTCTCGCCAAATTTGAGACGGACGCTTTATCACGTGCCCCTTACCAGCCACACACATGGTGGCGTTACATAGACGACATCTTCATGATATGGACACACTCAGTAGACGACCTCCTAACTTTCACTACTTATCTTAATGCTATTCACCCTACCATTAAATTCACATGTAATCATTCTTTCACGTCTATACCCTTTCTAGATGTTAACATCTCACTCGATAACGGTAAAATCACTACTGACCTTTACACTAAACCTACTGACAAACATCAATACTTGTTACATTCTTCATGTCACCCCAAACACACTAAACGTGCTATTCCATTCAGCTTAGCTCTTAGACTCCGCCGTATTTGTTCTTCTAACGAGACTTTTACACTCCGCACTAATGAACTTAAATCTTATCTTAATAAACGTGGGTATAATTTGTCTTTCCTTAACCAAGAAATAAAACGCGTTCACAACATCACACGTACCGAAGCTATTGCACCTAAAGACACTTCTGAAACTAACCAACCCAAACGAGTACCCCTTGTTATCACCTATAATCCAGCTCTTCGCTCTATATCATCCATTATTGTCATTATTCACAAGCACCTTAACATCTTGTCTTCATCTCCCCGCTGTACTGACGTTTTCAAAGCTCCACCCATTGTTGCTTTCCGACGAACTAACAATCTTAGTAATTTATTAGTAAGCTCCAAACTACGAAATCCTTCACAAAATAACCAACCTTGTGGTTCTTTTCAATGTGACAGCAACTGTTTGACATGCAACTACATAACAGACGGACTTACCAATTATACATTTCATTCTACCGGTGAAACAAGACGTATTAATCATCACATCGACTGCAACTCAAAAAACGTCATTTACATGGTACAATGCAATCGTTGTCACAAACAATACATAGGAGAAACCAAACGACGACTTAAAGACCGCTTCAACGAACATCGTAGACCAGTTGACAAACAAACTAACATCTCTAAACCTACTGCAGTCTCAGAACATTTCCTTTCTAACGACCATACCGCTTCTGATATGCAACTTATCCCTCTTGAACTCGTTAAAACTAATCGTGACGGTGTACGTAAAGCAAGAGAAGCATATCTTATTGAGAGAGGTCAGACCCTTGAACCTTTAGGTTTAAATAGAAGAGATGAAACATGACATCTTTTCTCAGTTTCCATTACTTATATTTACTGTAGTATTGTGTTGCATGTTTTTCTTACCTCTATATTGCTTAGTTATTTACGGTTATTTACTTCAGTTTATGCTGTCATAGTATCATATTTAATCCCCCGCCCTCTTTTAAATTTAAATTGTAACGTTTTTTTGCCTTACGAGTTATTATCTGTAAGACCCTGAAGAAGAAAGGCTGTGCCTTTCGAAATATTGGATTTTTTACAAATATAGTCGTTTCCGTACCGTTTATCAGCCTTGCTTTTTTTATCAAATCGTTCTATGAGGCTGAAATTTTCTGACTTTTCCTAGCATTTTGGAATCCATAACATGTCAGTGTGGTTTACCATGTTGCCATGGCAACCGGTTTTTGACACATAGGTTTTCAAAATATTAAAATATGGTGAATTTTTTATTCTAAGATCTTGTTCTTTGACTTATAGTGCATTTTCTTGTTAGAATAGTTTTTTCTTGGGACTAGTTCTTGAAAGACATCAAAAATTTTTAACATCAAATATTTTGGGGGAGGGGGAGGTAAATTTTTGCTCTCTTTTACTTATAGACAAACATTTTGTACTATTTATTAAATAACGCTTCTAAGTTCATTGTTTGGATAATAGACATTAGTTTAATACGTGTTTTATACATTCTGATCCTTTTCTCTTTAAGATATTTTTTAAATTTTAATTTAAACGAAAAAAAAGGAAATCCAAGATGGCGGATCCAAGATGGCGGATCCAAGATGGCGGACAATAATTTCAAAATTATAGTTTTATCGCCTTCAGTTTGCTTTTTCTCGCTTTACAAGTGTGTCCTTGTTTGTATTTATTATGTTTTAATATTAAAGAGATGATTTTACAGTTATATTTGATATTTTAAGTATCTGGATTGAAAGATATCAATGAAACGTCGGAAAAAACAAAAAATGACGTCATTGTGACGTCATAATTGGGTGTGGCAGGTCAAAACTGGTTGTGAGGTTTCCTTTTATGGAGGTGAACATTGTGAAAATTTCATGGTCTTAGCATTACTGGTTCCAGAGATATAGGGGAGGGGGGGGGGGGGTCCGAGGAGCCCCCCCCCCAGTCACAAATTGCCTAAAAAAGCCCAGTCTGAATAGGGTTAAGATTCTTTTATCTACCTGGATTGAACGTGCCCTGTCCACAGACGATGGTACTTGGTGAGTAATATAAGGAAGTCAAGAATCTATGCTGAACGGATATGTCACATTTGTTTATGGAAATAATTCCTTATCGTTCAACCCCGGCGCTCTCTACGTTGCCGGTCACGAAGAATGGCAGCTTCAAGTCAAGTTGTTGCTGTGTTTCTTTACAGTATAATTTTCAGTTTTTTCATTTAATTTTACCAATCGACACATGAGCCGAGACCAAATTTGTCTGCCAAATCTTTTATACCGAGAAAATTGATTCAATTTTGTTTAAAACTACCAGTGCTTTTTGGGTCCTCACCAATGGAAACTCACGCTTTACATCTCTACATTGGTTTCTCTTCTGCTTTACGATAAAAGCTTACCGTATACCACGGCTTTCAGGACCCTCCATATGATCAGGAATGGCGAGGCTTGGCGTGGTCAGAAACAATTAAGTTATCAATGTAGTAAATCATTAATATTTTGAAACCGGAAGTATGTCCAGATAGAAGCCTGTTGTGATGTCGGTTAGGCGCAATTTCGGTGGAAAAGAACAAAAAGTGATTATATTTGGGAACATGGAAACTGGTTTACCAGTTTTAAGGTTATTTGAGAGCCAGAAGTCCGTGATGAGCAGCTGAAAGAGTTAGATCTGAGAGCTTGAAACCGACGATTAACGGTAAAAATTACCCTTTTTTGACAGTTGACGGTTAAATTTTAGGCCGTTTTACGGCTGACGGTTAGCCCCATTGAAACCCTCAGATGAAGGGCCTTCGGCCCTTCCGATCATGTGTCCACCTGCTCAAACTCATTGTCCTCCTCCTGTTCAAAATCTTAATGAAACCCCCGTGAGAGGCCTGTTTTATAACAGTTCCCTATGACAGTCAATGAAAAAGTGTTGAGTAGTACTTTAATTATGAAATCACAGAAGCGTTAATACTTTTAACGTTCATTGCAGAATGAAGCCAGAGAGTGCGCATGTCGTTTCACACGTATATCATTTTTTAAATCTGTGTGTGTAGGGGGGGGGGGGGGGGGGGGGTCATCTAAATTAACATACATTCTATGAGGGGGGCATGTGAAAAAAATTGGCATGTGGAGGGGGGTTATGCCATTAATTACCAACAATGCACTAAATCTTACCACCCCCCATGCTCATAAAAAATGAACGGTCCCTTATGATGCGATTGACATTTATGTCAAATAGACCATTTTACAGTTGTGGGCTTAGTACCCTGGCCTTTGAGTGAAAGTGAGGCTGGAGTTGACTTTGTTTTGATACAAACCTTCCTGCTTTTCATATGTAAATCATGTTAGTTAGCATAAGAACAACATGATTTACATATGAAAAGAAGAAAGGTTTCTATCAAAACAAGGTCAACTTCAGCCTTATTTCCACACAATGACCAGGTTACTAAGTAGAAATATTCAGTTCCCTTATGCGCAGTGGAAGAACTTTTACAGTGTGACAATTCAAGAAAAACTATCCGTGAGCAGTACTTTACTGCTGTTATGTTCTTCCCATAAAATGGATTCGTTTGGTAAACTTTCATTTAGAGTGCCTTTGAGTGAAGTTATCAGTTCTAAGAATACTGAGGATATCGATAAATCCCGGATATTCCTATTGGAGAGTACTTCATGTATAAGGTATCTGAGAGTACTATTTTCATGTGTCCAACATATAGAGTCGTGTATATGCAATAAAGATCAATATGTGTCAGGTATTGCTTAATTACGGTCATATATTCAATCTATACCTAGGAGCTCTGTACTTCATATTTAAAAGGACCTTGTAGCGGTAAACCCCTTTTCTCCTTATTCCGCAATAAACTGCCAATCGAACACACCACGAGTGTATTCCATTGCATTCAATTGACCTCGACTTTAGAAAATAGACAAATATGGGCGTTTTGGTTCTTTTAATTACATTTAACGTGAATAACTTTCTTCTACAAACTAAATTCAATTTAGCTGAAGTAAATATCCACTAAACAAGAAAATAAAATGTACGTTAATTCACAGCATATGTTTTTAAAAAAAGCGAGAGCAGGTAGGTTCCATTTAAGCTCCAATAACGATCAACATCGAATTTCTCCTTCTAAAATCAATGCTTTTAATCAATCAAAGATGTCATGAGAATTGAGGATATGATCACCCAAGATGAATTCTCTTGATATTTTAACAACTTCTCCCCACTAATCCTATGACAAATGTATGGAAAAAAGAAAGGAGAATTCGAATTTCTATATTGGTATTAAAAGGTAAACAAGATGATATCCACCTTGTTTAAATCATTTTTTTAAAGTAAAAATGGTCTCTGTTTCCTTCATCCTAAATATAACTACTTTAAGTATAAATAGCTTACTTATTAATAGCCCAATTTCGATATATTAAAATTCAACTTGAAACAAAAGACATCACTATGAGGCTTAGGGGAATAAACCACATAAATCCCTACTATCATTCCCCTAATATAAGCCTTGTTGTGATGTCTTTTGTTTCAAGTTGAATTTTAATATATTGAAATTGGGCTATTCATTTAAGGTAGGTAGGTAAACTTTATTTAGACACGGTATCAATTCACATACATGCTCTTCCATCGAGCCGTGTTTTTAACAACAATAGATTAAGTACTTAACTAATTTAAATTATCTACTGAACTAAATTATTTTTCTCTAAACTATGCCTTTCAGTTATATGCTCTATTATAAAGTCGCTATAGTCTAGTCTAATATATATGCTCTATTGCATGGTCTCTATAGTATGTTTTCTATAGTATAGCCTAGTATATGCGCGCTCTATAGCAGGGTCTCTATAGCATGGTCTCTAGTATGTTTTCTATAGTATGGTCTAGTATATGCGCGCTCTATAGCATGGTCTGTATAGCATGGCCTAGTATATGCGCGCTCTATAGCATGGTATCTATAGTATGTTCTCTATAGTATGTTCTCTATAGTATGGTCTAGTATATGCGCGTTCTATAGCATGGTCTTTATAGCATGGTCTCTATAGTATAGTCTAGTATATACGCGCTCTATAACATGGTCTCTATAGTAAGTTCTCCATAGTATAGTCTTGTATATGCACGCTCTATAACATGGTCTCTATAGTAAGTTCTCTATAGTATAGTCTAGTATATGCGCGATCTATAGCATGGTCTCTATGGCATGTTCTCTAGAGTATAGTCTAGTATATGCTCTATAGTAGGGCCGTGGTCAGACGAAAATTCTTACCGAGGCAATATTAAAAAAGAGAAACACTTCTTTCAATTTTTATGCATAGCCTCTTACAGGAGAGATCCAATGCTTGTACAAGTATTCAAACTTAATTCTATTTTTACCAAGGCAAGTTCCTCGGTTCGCCTCATGCTACAGCTACGGCCCTGTATAATGTGGCATGTTATTACTAAAAATGTTCTTCTACAGTTACTTTGTTTTATTCAAACCATAGTTTTGAAGACAATGCTTGATGCTTTTAACATCAATGACAAGACCAACCACAGCGCAAATTGTGATTATCAAAAATATAACCCAAAAGCTTATTTTAAGGTACTTTATCAACGAACGGCGGTCTTGTTCACCTCCCTGTCCGTTCGTGTAATCCTTTACTTATATAACCCCTTTTCGTTTGCAAACCTTTTCCACGTTTTCCGCGATCGCTGGCCGACCTACAAAGAAGCAACAAGACTTTTTGTTAGCGGACTTGAGAGCTTTCTCGAAATCTATTCGACCATTGATGAGTTGGATTTGGGTGTCTGCTGCGCATGCGGTATCGGTGTCATCCTGTTGTTCCTCAGGACTAGTGACGTAAAATTGGAAAGTGATATTAACAGTATTATTTTCTCTGATCTATTTCAGGAGTTCGTCAATAGGTTTGCGTAAAAAGTGGTAAAATGCCTTGCAGCGGACTGAGTAAAAAATGTCGATGTTCATTTGTTTTTTTGTTTCGCTTCTGCTTTGGATATTTGGCTGTTCTCTGTGAGCCAGGCAACTCAGAACATCCAAGAGATAGCCGCATCCAGATCCTGTTGCAAACAGAAGAAAGTGGGAAGGCCATTTCATCCCTTCTGATTCTTGAATGAGATGATGCAGCTTCCAAACAGACGAACGATAAGGTCCCCATGTGTGCAAAGTCAACGTTTTGTCATCGGTGGTCAACCAGCTTGTCTAAGGCAGGCACAACTGCTCCTCGTCTTCCATTATCGACATAACAAAACCAATGTCCCAGGTCGAATCTTGCGATAAATTACTAAAAGTCGTGAAAGGATGAGATCGTTGAGGTAACATTCCCGTGCTTTCCTTGACTTGTTGATGAAGATAGTAAACATCCCCAACGGTATGCTTCACTTTCTTATCTAGTTTGACGTACATGACTATGTACTCGTTGTTTCCGATGACTTCTTTCCGCGCAATGTGACCGTGCTGATGCCGATAGAACCAAATGGAGAGCACTCGGTCCACACACCAGATGATGAGCATAGGCAGATTAAAGAAATGCGCCAGTCCGTGTGTGATCTTTCGAATGTTGTCAACAGCGTACCAGATTCCAGCAAACACGTGCAAGGTCATGGCCAACGAGTAGCTTCGTTGGTTAGCGTAATGTGATCTGCTCAGGGGAAAGATCATGCAGAACAACACGATCATGAGCACGAAGCGGTATATCTCGTCCGAGGTGAGATGGACTCCAGTGTGGTCATTAAAGGTCCAACGCTGTACGGCTGCAGGATCCCAGAACTTTGACCAGTTCAAGTGACCTGGAGAGCTGCTGAAGTTAAACGTACTTGGTGGGTAGTATTTCAGTGCTGTGCCGTCAACGAGGGGCGGAACGAATATGACAAGGACGTGGGCAAGGGACGGAATGGCTACCAGGAAGATACCCGCGAATCTATGGATTCTCAAATGGATATCACGGATTCCATCCACTATTAACCACCTCAGTGGGGAATCTCGCTAATGAAGTTTGGGAAGCACCACAGCATCGTGTAGAACATGAGATTCTGAGATGTAATAATGATACGCGCTGTGACCGCCCATACGATGTTGGTGATCGTCTCACCGATGTTAGTTCCCCAGAGGCGTCTTGGAAGCTTTCCTCCGAGAACGGAGGAAGAACGGCGTCACCTTTGAGAACGAAGTGATCAACCACACGCAGTATTGTTACGACCAAGAAGACAATCCAAACCAAAGCCTCGTATGAGATGGAGAACCGCCTTCGATTGCGTCTGATGCCGGATGACCTCGGTTTCGATAAGGAGCGTGTTTGATTTTCGGGAATCTCCATGGAAAATGTTTTCGAGGGAGGGGAAACTTTGTTTTTCCTTGAAGGCAGACGAATCTTTTTATGGCATTCTTCCATTTCCTGTTCATGGAAAAAAAATGAATTGCCGTTAGAACACAGTATGAACTTTCAGATCCATTATTAACGGTACATATGCATTTTAAAATATTTACATTTGGACAATCAATACATTGTTGCAATGAGCCGAGATCGATATCCATGGATCGGACGCTGGATAAGTACTGTATAAGTTTGGTGTACTTCCTGACTCTAGATATTAATTTTAACATTACGTCATTTCTTTAGAAGAACAAGTTTGGAAAGTTATCGGTTGTTTATGCGCCGGCTGCATGGCTAATTGTTATCTGTTACTCAGTTCATCCTCACATCCATCGCACGTTAAAAATTCCATTGCGTATTCTCAATTTCTCAGACTTCGACGTCTATGTAGTGATGACTCTGATTTTTCCAACAAATTAGAAGAAATGTGCCAGTTTTTCAAGAAACGTGGGTACCCTGACTCTGTTGTTAATATACGGGCCAACAACGTGCACGACAGATCGACAGACAATCAGCACTACAAACGTCACAGAAGGAAGAGAACGAGAGAATTCCATTCACCCTCACTTTCCACCCACACAATTACACAGTCAAAGCATCATTTTAAAAAATTTCAAATTACTCCAAAACGACCCCGAAACTGGCAGAATTTTTTCACAACCCCCACTAATTTCATTCAAACGTGGCAAAAAAATAAGCAACTTTCTAGTTACGAGCACACTGAAATCTGACGATGAACCGGGAACTTTTAAATGCGCACGCACACGATGCAACACTTGTCCTTTCATTCACAACACGGACAAAATAACGAGACCCAAACGATGTATTAAAATTACTGATCGTTTCACATGCACCTCCGTAAATGTTATCTACTGCATAACATGTACTTTTTGCAAAAAGATATACATTGGCGAAACAGGGAGGAGACTGGGCGACCGTTTTCGTGAACATCTCCGAGACGTTGAAAAAAATGACAGACGCATCCAAACCAGTCGCGCGTCATTTCAATCTTACTAACCATTCTAAACAACACATGACAATATGCGGCCTTTCCCTACACCAAGGTAACACAGAAAGCCGTAAAAACTTGGAACAAAAAATCATCTTTCAAATCGGCACTCTCAAACCCCACGGAATCAACGAACGCTTTTCATTCAACTAATTTACATTTGTTTTTCACGTCACCAAATTTCCACCAATAGCGTAGCTCCACTGCTCACTATATAAAACCACACACTACCCACAATCCCTTGATTCGCTCCGACGAAGGGCTAGCGGGCTCGAAACGTCAGTTTTCTGGAATCTTTTTACGGTGACTAATTTACCTTATCGACTCTGTCGATAAAACCAAATTCTTGTAATTGTCTCAAGAATGCCCTAAAGCAATACTTGCCGAAAACCATTGACATTAGCATGTTTTCTATCATAAATGCCTCTTCTAGGCAGTATTGTATTTAAACGATCAGCTGAAACAACATTTGAAGTGATTCACAGACACTTGCCAAAAGATTTCTATCGCCATTAAACCTAGAATTGGCTTCCAGAGCGCCTTTTCGCCCTTCATGCAAGATGCGTAAGCATCCCTTCAGTTAAACTTAATGTTATATTGTAGCTACTTTGCAGCTATATTAAGTCATAATTATATTGTAGCTACTGTTGTATTATGCAAATTGGATAAAACAACTACAATAAATTTTTACGAAAATTCTCACCTTCAAATCATGGCAAAACTCTTGGTACTTGAAACCGATGTCGTCTGTGTATATGTCCATAATGACCTAAATTATAACATCTTTGGGGTTTAAAATACGCGTATAATCAACGATAACCATTTAGCGTTTTTAAATAGACTTCAGCACCCAGCAATTATTGTAGCTTATTGTAGACATGCACCTATGTCACCAAACCCTTAACAAATTGATATTTGGAGCGATTTTCAATTGAGTGTCGTAAAACCCAAACCAAGTTTATCAGTTTGGCCTGTTTATAACAGACGCAGACAATCTAATGAACCAATCAAAACTCGAGAAGTACAGGTAGCCACGATTGGCTTTGGTTTTACTTCTGATTGGTTGATAAAGTGGCGCGAGATTTTTTAACCAATCACAGCACATAGCAATGCAAAACCAGAACAGTCACTAAATTACTTTGGACACTGGATTGAAAACCGCTCTATACCGATAAAGCATTAATACCACGGTACGTTAGAGCGATTAATGTACTTTGGACACTCGCTTGACCACCGCTCTATAATGATAAAGCATTAATACCAGTATGTTAGAACGTTTAATGCAGCTGAATTCTGGCGAGAAGTTCGTATACTATATAGCCTACTGCGCAGATCTTCTTTTGGCTCGTCACGGACTTCTCACCAATGGGGAAGAGTGCATGACGAGCCAAGGCCACCTGCAAGGCGTACAGAAAAAAAAAAAACAAAGTATTCCACTTCACCTGTCACACCAATCAGAGAGGAGTGCGTGACGAGCCAAGGCCACCTGCAAGGCGTACAGAAAAAACACCCCAAAGTATTCCACTTCACCTGTCACACCAATCAGAGAGGAGTGCGTGACGAGCCAAGGCCACCTGCAAGGCGTACAGAATAAAACAAAGTATTCCACTTCACCTGTCACGCCAATCAGTTATACAAATTTCAATGTTAAATTATCATAATGGTGTTGACTTGATTTGTATTATCCAACTGCCCAGATTACAGTATATAGCAATGTTGTTATTTAAAACTATTTAAAGGGCCTATGTCACAAGTTGGGCGGTTTCTGGTCAAAACTGTACTGCAATTTTTAGAAAGTACGTTTACTCGTGCACAAATTCTTTGTAAAAATTAAGAGGATTATCGACTTTTCAAAGACGTCGAAAAAGAAAGAAACTTGAAAAGTTTAGCCTAAATTTTTCATATCGCAATCTATTTTCATTATGGTCATTAGCTGTCATTCACAGTCATAAGCAGTTGTTAATAATTTCAGTTTAGTCATCCTTAGCAAAACTGGGCCATTAGATAATCAGGTTTCTTTAGATACTAATATGTTTTGTGGTTTTTCAAAGTGATGCTCAACCTAATAAAATAGCCCGATTAATTTTAAGGACAAACGTGGGCATTTCTGTCTTACCTTTAAATCCTCTCGATCAGTGACCTTACTCAGAAGCTGAAACAATTGTTCGCCGTCAAATGCGTCATCATCAATTCTATTGCTAAGATTGAACAACAACAAAAAATGACAAACCATTCGGATGTTAATAAGAGCACCAAGCGTGTCGTTTTGGCGGAAAGCTTTTCGGGGCTTTAGTCATCTTAAAAATTCGAAATAAATTAGATTAAAAACTAGAGTTTTCGTAAGTAAAATGTCGCCTCAAACTTTCTTCCGGTTCCGGAGTGATAACAAATGTCATTTTGGATACGGAAATAAGGTCAGCTGGAATTTTCGGAAAGGCGAGAAAGCAGCTATAAGAATTATAACAGATGAGGATTCCTTTCCCTACAATGTTCTGCCACTGAAATATTTAAAATAAGGAATTAACTGGTCACAACTCGACTAAATTCGCATTTTTATCGGCTTCTTTCTCGATCTGATCAGAGTAAGTAGAATAAATCTCTTTGTTTTACCGAAAGTTTATGTAATACCTGATATCCTGTGAGGAAGTAAATTTGCCAGTAAATTTGTGATACCCCCTTTGCCCTTTAGCGACTGAGCAATTTTCCTCAATATCACCTCTTTCTGTGCGGTTTTGGCTGACTAGTGGTATTGCTCAAATTCTTTTCATTCCACCACTCATCTGATCTGAAACGTGCGAGTTATAAAAGCCTAAGGAAACAATGAATAGGTGACAGCACAGGTAGCCCAAGCTATATGTGTCACAGTAACCTTTATGAGCGAAATTATAACAATTTGTATGAGAAACGGTCCATTCTAGGAGCAAAAAAGTACGAACACGATTTCAATAAAAATTGCTTACCTTACTTCGCCTGTGTGAGTTCCTTGTCTCCTGTGTGGTTTTGGGGGCGATTCAGTGCGTTTCCAGTGAGTTTTAGTTCCATTGCTTTTCGGCGTGGGAAGGATATATAGAGAGAAAGCTCTATATACCCTTCCCACGCCGAAAAGCAATGGAACTAAAACTCACTGGAAACGCTCTGAATCGCCCCCAAAACCACACAGGAGACAAGGAAACACACAGGCGAAGTAAAGTAAACAATTTTTATTGAAATCGTGTTCGTATTTTTTTTTTTGCTCCTAGAATGGACCGTTTTTTCTCATACAAATCCTTTTAATTTCGCTCGTAACGGTAACTGTGACACATATAGCTTGGGCTACCTGTGGTGACAGGTGTTGAAAATTTATATTAGAAGTTAAGAGAATGAAGTGTTGTATAAAAAGGAGAGAAGAATGATAAAACATATTTGAAATTCTCTTTACGATTAACATCTCAGTGACTTATTGTGTGCATTGTGCCAATAGACCATAAAAAAAAACAACTTGTGTAATGCTCTTATGAAATGATCGTCTACCCTTATTACATGAAATTTTCGAGACACGTTTATTTCGCGATTTTGAGGTGCGCATATTTCGCGACACTTAAATCTCGCGATTTTGCGAAAATTTTATATTTTGAATCACTTTAATTTCGCGTTTTTGAGTTAGGCAATTTATTTCCTAGGCAATGTTATTTAACATGTCCTTGAATTAAATAAAACGACTTTATCAAAGGTGCAACATCAAAATTAACAAAAATGCAACGGCGGGACTATATGTCAACAGTAACAACAGAGCAGTTCTCACGTTATGTCAACAAGCAGTTAATGCTTGTACGTGAATTATTGGTCTTGAGTCAATTGACCACAATATCCATTTAATCCCTTCCTGCGGACTCCGAAGAAAAAATGATGCCGTTTAGTAACATAATGCCGTTTAGAAACATATATACAAGTCTCACGAGTCATTTTATATATGGAACAACAGGCGTTAACACTTATCTTCCAGTTACTACACCCTTCATTCCTTCTTTCTCCCATCCTTTCAAGACAGGAACCTTTCCCTGTGGGCTGGTGAAAAAGTTATATATTTCCACCAAGTTGCATGAATTGGTTTCAAAACCGATAGCTTAAGGTCGACATTCACATCTTCAAAGTTAACTCCACTATCACTTACTTTTGACTTCTGCCCGGCGAATACCACATTGCGAACTTGTTCATGCAAAATTGATTATTGACATAATGTGAGTCACTTAATTTTCGCGTCATGTTATGTTTGCGACACTTATTGTTCGCGTCACTTAAATTTCGCGATTTTTTTTAAATCGCGAAATTAACGTGTCGCGAAAATTTCATGTAATATAAGGTAGTTCTGTGCAGATTACTTATACTGACGAAAGACTTTAGATCACTCACTGCACATGCAGCCTCTTTACAATATTTTTTAATAAAGACTCATATATGGTAGTCAAAGTTATCATCTTTATTATCGCTGAATTGTTTTATCAGTTAGACCGTGACCCCGGGATAATACAAAATTTAATTAATGATTATATACCTACAGATCCCTCTCTTATATGAAAGGATCTGGATCGAACGGGGATGCTCGTCTGGGCGTGGCTTAAACCAATAAAGGCCAGGAGACCAATCTCATGATCTTGTCAATTTCTTGTTGATATTTTGTATCTTCATTCATTAATTCAGCCACTGACCTGACCCTAAGTAAACCCGGCGTATCCAATCGAACGTTCGGTAATCGAACCCAATCGAACACCAATCGTTCGATTCAGTTCGGTAATCGAACGAAATCGAACTCACAATAAAATTTGGTCAATCGAACAAAATCGAACGTTCGATTACCGAACAGTGAACAATCGAACCCAATCGAACGTTCGATTACCGAACAACCAACCATCGAACTCAATCGAACGTTCGATTATCGAACAACTATCAATCGAACTCAATCGAACGTTCGATTACCGAACTCCTGTCTGTTTATACTGCGGACATATTGTTCGATATTTGGACGTTTTTCTATTTATTCCATTCAATAAAAGTTGATTATGATTAGTCCTGCGTGATTTACTTATCAAGACATGGATTCCGAACAAAATCGAATCCGATTGAGTTTGATTGTGTTCGATTGTGTTCGATTGGTTCGAAAATCGAACTCACAGCAAAATAGATGTTCGATTT
>JAJGOT010000163.1:1457500-1524348 GCA_022457155.1 Cladopsammia gracilis | reverse complement strand
CAAGCTTCAATCCAGATACGCCAACCACAAAACCTCATTCAAGACGGAATCAAAGCGTAACGCAACTGAGCTAAGTAAACACATCTGGCACTTGAAAGACAACAATTTAGATTATGCAATTAAGTGGAGCATTTTATGCCGTGCTCCCCACTACTCGAATACGACGAAGCGATGTAATTTGTGTATAGCTGAAAAGTTTTTCATTTTGTGCAAACCGGAAACCGCAACCTTGAACAAACGAAACGAATTAATCAGTAAATGTAGACATAAAGATAAATTTCTGCTGAAAAACGTGATGTGACATTGTCTAGACATGAACGTTATCCCCATGGAGATATGATGCTTTTTATACTGTAAATGTTCTTTGTAGTTCACTTTTAGTTTTGCACTGAGGAGTGCAGGTTCGCCCTGTACGAAACAGACCTGTATGCATTAAACCGAAGTCAAAAGTTTAACCGTGTCCACTTATTCTCTTTATATTCGCTCTACCGATGGTATCGAGCCCTCTCGACACACAATACAAAGATTATCCTGGATATATATATATATATATATATATATATATATATATATATATATATATATATATATATATATATATATATATACAATCATGTATACAATGTGCCCTCCCGGTTGTTACCATAATGGCTTTATGGCAACTCCTGAACTTGGGCACAGGATGTACGGTTACACATTGTTGGATTGCATTGTGGAGTCACGAGAGTGCTCAAACTGCGAGCAGTGAGCGAAGCAATATGCCAATGGTGAACACCTCTTACGAGGCTCTCCACCCAATCCAGAGAGTGCTCAAACTGTGTGAACAGTGAGCGTATATATATATATATATATATATATATATATATATATATATATATATATATATATATATATATATATACAAACACACTTACACACAAACAACACATTTGTGGCTTCATAGTGGAAAGCTTTTGGGAGACATTTTTACACAAATTTTGCAATTAGGATCGCGTCACTTTACCCAGTCGTTAAGCGATTCACAGTCCACTCCCCTTGGAAATTAATTTACAAATTAGTGTGGGAAGGGAGATATGGACAACTAATTGCCTCATAATCTTTGGATCACCAACCTATTCTCTTTCGGAAGGCGATTCACAGCGATTTCTGAAATAAATACATAGACAGTTAAAGTGAGAACAGAAATTTTCACAACAAAGATTATGAGTGAAAAAGTGCCTCAGCCGGGAGTTGAACCCGGGTCTCCTGATGACCGGACAGATGCCTTACCACTTGGCCACTGAGACAAACACACTTACACACAAACAACACATTTGTGGCTTCATAGTGGAAAGCTCTTGGGAGACATTTTTACACAAATTCTGCATTTGTAAAGATTATGAGGCAATTAGTTGTCCATATCTCCCTTCCCACACTAATTTGTAAAAATATATATATATATATATATATATATATATATATATATATATATATATATATATATATATAATTTTCACTTGTAAAACAATAAACTCCGACTCCAGTCAAGACTTTTGACAGGTTTCATAGTTTGACAGGTTTCATAGTTTTAAAGGTTTCATAGTGCAATAATTCCCCTGAGGAAGGCCGTGAGGCCGAAACGTAGAGAATAAACCTGTCAAAAGTCTTGACTGGAGTCGGAGCTTATTGTTTTACAAGTGAAAATTTTACAAAGACTTTCAATAATCCAAGATCGCGCAAGTGATCCTCCATTCCAGGGCTCAGAGGAGCATTGTTTGAGGGACCAATCACAAGTCTTCAAAACGTATATCAGCTTTTATATTTTATATAATCAGCTTTTATATTTTTCATTTTTTTTTTTAGTCTTTAGGTTGAAGCCCTTTTTATCTCGTTAATGCGCATACGCGCAAACGAGATGTAGGAATCACTAGAAAAGGGACAAAAGTTGTTAACAAAAGTTCTTTGTTAAGTTTTGTGGACTTTTGTCCGGGGGGGGTAGTTGTTTCTTCTTTATAGAAGCTATATTAGGGCATTGAGGATATGGTTGGTTAAACCGGTTAGGATTTCAAGAACGGCGTCACACAAACAAAATACTACCACTTAATTTTTTGGGGAGCACCCCCGGACCTATTGTTAATTTCCCTAGGGTATTGGGATGTCAGAACTTGTCATGAATTTGTCATATCTCACATTACTTCACCGCAAAGGTATTAAAGTTCTTATTAAGTTTCGATATCTCACTTTACGTATCAATGTTTAAAATTTTCAATCATTTGTCGTAAAGCCTGCTTTAGAAAGGAAAAAGTAGGTCAAATGCGTTTTCTTGGGAAACGCAGTTTGAAAATTTCACGGTGTATTTTTACGAATGGAGACGTTTTAAGAAAGTTAAATGGGACGGGAAAGTTTGTGTTTTAATATGAGCGATATGACAGAGCAAAATAGCATGAACTTTGCGTTTGTTTTATTTTGGAATACTGAATCATTGCTATTACGGTTTGATTATGTAATAGTATGGGAAAGACGTCATAGTTTTATTAGTTTAGCTACCGTGCACAAGGAAATTTTGCGGATTGTCCGACTGAATTTGTTTTGATGAAAGGAAATTTTGCGCGTCGAGACAGCTAAAATTTCTGCTGGTAGGGAATGTTTGCGGATTTCTGGTGAAGTATAAATAAAATCCAAGGCATCGGTATTAAACTGAAATTTTACTTCCTGACCGGAGGTTTGTATAGTTCTCCTAGTTATGGTTGCTGTTCTGGCGCCAATGTGAACATAAAGAACGAGAAAACTAGTGAGTGAATTATTGTACGTTGTTGTAAAAACGTATCAGTATTATGATAACAGTCTCTGGTTCTTTTGAGGACTTGTCTGGAGTTGAATCGGGAATACAGATGACTGTTGTGCCGGTCGCCTCGGAGTTATGAGAGCAATATGTTCACTGTTAAAAAGTTCCTGTTAAGCCGATATACATCATTAAAACAAGTATTGTTTTTTTTTTCTGGGGGAGTATATTCCTGCGGTGGAAAATTTAATACAAAATAAAATAATACTGAATAATAATGCAACAACGGACAACCTTGTCTAACTCCCCGTTCGAGCGAAAAGGCCGACGAGAGCTATCCATTGTTTATAACGCACGAGGTAATATATTGGTGTAAACAATGTTTACCCAGCGCCGGAAATTTTGGAAATTAAAGTGCTCCAAAGCGCGTTGCAAAAAGCCGTGATTAACCCGGTCGAAAGGCGTTTCCTGATCCAGGCTAATAACAGCGGCGAAAGCTGTTTATGGTTTACATAGTCGATTGTATCTCGGATCAGAAAAAGGTTTTGAAAAATACTGCGGTCAGGAATCCCGCATGTTTGATTACTTTAGTACAAATTTTTTAATCTGAAAAATTGGGGCGCTAAGTTTCATGATGTCATTTTCCGAGAAACTTGATAAAGAGTATACAGCTATCATGCTGGAAATTCAAATATTTCAAACCGGATGTAATGACGCTATACTTACAATGGAGATACTGCCTAGCTCCGAGAAACACATTACACTTAAATGCGGAATAAACTCTGAGGAGCTATTAAAAAACAATTGCAAGATCCCACTATTCCAATATATAACCGTGACTATCGCATAATACTTGGATCTTAGAATCTTTTACTGCAGTCGTGACCCCGGGGGTCGTGATGAAGACACTGTTAATACTCAGAGGAGGTTGGACACGGGCCGAAAGGTATCCTGGTAGGAGTAGTCGACCAATCAGATCAACGTATTCATTCACAGTCTTTTCTGCGAGAATTTCTCCACGCAACATTTCATGGTTTTTTAGTGTGTTTTTCTTCAAATATGAAGTCCGCTTTTTCCAGTAAAGGAGTTTTCATGAAAGGTATGTTGCTACTTTTTGTATTTACTTGTTTATATTACAACTTTTGTTGTAGAATTCGGTATTATTAGGCTTCCTCGCAAGCCGGTCCAATATGACGGCTTTCGTCCACGTTGTGTAGTCAACCAACGCGTTCGTTTCTTGACGCTATATCGTCTGGGTTCTAGCCACGAAAATCGCACCATCTTTTGTAGAAAACGTTATTCTTTTAATTTAGGACGTCGTACCACATCGTACCTCTTACCAATTTCCTGTTATTTGCGATTAAAGTTCAGTCATTTTCGCAGGTTATCACAAGTGTGCGTACTGTAATTTCTAAGGTTGCTTCGACCTTTTGAGATCAAAGTTTCTGTCTTCTGAGGAAAAACATGATATTTGATTCATATCTACACTCTAATCATGAGAGTTGAACATTGCAATTTATATATGAGCTTTTATAACCTTAATAACTTAAGGCTTATATGTTTGTTATTGTTTTCTTTTCATATTATAATTATAATTGGAGTGGCTTCCTAAAGAAGTCTATTCTTTTTCTAGGTTCAACAGCAAAATGTGGAGCCATTCAGTCTTCTCTTTTTCCTGAAAATAGCAGCCAAACAAGAATTACATTTTTATTGCTTGGCCCAAAATATTGGGGCTTGAGGCATGGCAGTGAGGGTTTTGGTCTGTCATTATCATGTCTTGTAATAAGCCCTGCTCTTAGCAAAAATCCAAGGCTCTTACAATTGGGTTGAGAACTGTGAATTATTGTCATTGAGTAAGCCCCCATATTGTCAGTTGTTTCATATTTTAGCAGATAATTATATATAATAAGGTGTTATTACATAAATAAAATTTTAAACTTGTATAGACAAAATGCATCAATGATTTAATTAGTCTGTTAAATATATTTCTTTGTTGATTCCTAAGATAAATATTAATAATTTTCTATACCCATATTTGATGGATTGTGCTCTAACAGTAGCCTGCTAGAAATGCACAGCAGCCTCGGGTTGCTTACTTTTGTCTTCAGTTGACAATGAAAACTTATTATACTTAAGTTCTGCATGGTGGCATAGAACATACCTGCCAAGTCTCATGCCTGCGAGTCCAAAACTCCAATCTCATACCAACTCACGCCTATGGAGCAATTTCTCACTCCTGACTTACAGATTTGAGCTATCAGCCTTAACTGATCACATGATCGAATTAAAAATATAGTTATGTTAATGAAAATTTAGCACTTTTTGTAGGTTTTTATCATTCTGAACATTACAATAATACATATAACATTATTACAGCTGGATATTATAAAGCGGAGGATTGAGGTCCATGGAAACTTCTGAATTCTTCGGAACATCTTCGGAATAGATCGGGTTGTCTTCGAATTTGGTCTGACCGCCTGCAGAAATCCTGGCACACCCACAAAGAAAATCTCAAATAACCTTCATAGTCAGGGGAAAGTTTGGCACACTGGATATTTGTTGGAGCTTTTGTATCAGTTATGAATTGCTATAATTATTTTGATTACTATTAATTGTTTTCTGTTATAATATCAACGGGCTCCTGATCTACTCCATTTAACTATGTTGTGCAGGGGTGTAGCTAGTATTTTTCAAAGGGGGTGTCACACTGTGTCACACCCAGGGTACTTACCAGATTGTCATGTCGGCATCCACGCTGTGTTTTACTAAAATTATCTCACAAAGGGGGGGTCATGGACATCCCAGGACCCTCCTAGCTATGCCCCTGGGTATTCCTTGAATGATTATCAGGGATGGCAAGGGTGGAGGGTGGGGGGGGCGGGCGTTTCTGTAAGCCAGCAGGTGAAATTTCTGTTTCTGTTTCCCATTTCTGTACCAACTTCTCAAAAGGGTTCATTTACTTTTTTAATTGCTCAATAAAACCATGAAGTAGGATGAGGGAGCTTGTAGTGAAAATAGTTCTGCTTAAAAATAGAAACATTTCAACACTTCTTTCCTTGCTCTACCACTAATTGGCATTTAAGTTTTGGGGGAATTGTTTAATGGCTTACATAAATACCTCATTAAGAATTATCTGTCTGGTAGGAAAGTTCTTAAAATTATTGGAACAACTACAGTTTGCTCCTGTTCAGCAACCATTCACTATTGTTGTACTTTGACTTTCATAAGCAAACATCCTTCCTAAGCAACCACCTTTCCAAATTCTGGTTGCTTATGAGATAGGCCATTGCACATTTGTTATAAATTACCTAGGACTTGTTCTCAAGTGAAAGAACATATACTTGTTCTCATGTGCACAGTCCTGATTGTTGTGCTCTAATTACATTCGAATTGTTTTGCCACAAATTAGAGTAGAGTGCCTGAAAACACTCTGCATTTTCATTTTCAAGCCTAGAAGTTTGAATTCCTTTTTAACTGAGGTCCTCCTAGTCACAATTTTCTACCAGGTCTTTTTGACCAGAATTGGATTTCTTTCTAGAAGGATGGTTCTTGAATTCAGATGCAAAAATGTATGTTAGTCACTGCTTTATTTCCATTAGGTTTTTAAATCATGTTTTCCTCCTGAATTTTTTAACAAGGAATAATCTGTGTAAACTTACTATGATTTCATTGATTATTTGTTGTTTCACATGATGTAAACTTATTATTGATTTCATTGATTATATTTGTTGTTTCGCACGATTTTACAGTTTTATTATTTATTTATTTATGTACTTATACTTCGTAACAATACAAATCCAGCATTCCGTACAACAAAATTGCCTTCGTGTATTTCAAAGTTATAACATTGAAACTCAAGAGCGGCCGACAAGAGGACTATAAAATGCAACGATCGATTGTTGTGGTTACCAACCTTGGTAATTCCGTGATTTAAGCTCATAGCTTTCGTTACAAAATATTCCTCGGTTCGAATTCGTCGTGCAGCCTTGCTTTAATAAGTCTTTCGATCGATCAACCGGCTTAAAACCCTGCTAAGTAGGCCGATTTGTGCTTGTTGTGGCTAAAATTTGTAGTCGGTGCACGATTAAGTCTTTCGATCGGCGTAGAATTATACCTCAAGTTATTCAGTTGTAAAAATAAATGGTATCTATACAAGAGTAATCGCATAACCTTCAATTTAGGCCGATTTGTACTTCCATGGCGGCTAAAAGTCTGAAAATTTGTAGTTCCTCGAGGTCCTCACAGCTCGAAGGTTCGTTTGAAACTGAACGAGTGTCGCTGAAAACGAAAATTCATCCCATGATGCTTTTCGGCCCGTGTCCAACCTCCTCTGGTTAATACTATATTTCTTCCAATGATCAAAGGAAACGACAACATTTAGAACAAAAGGCCTCTTATATCTTTATTTTGATCTGAAAGATAAAATCCCTCAGGCACATTCTTGGGGTAGACTTATTCTTAAGCTAGGCTAAAATGCTTTTAGCGACGAGCAGGATTTGTGGGTTGTCACTTGTTGCTGCAAGCCCCCAGGCGAGTAGCACACTAATCTTTGGTTTGCCTGTGGTTGTTTGGGTTCCATGTGCTTTATGTTATGCTGCTGCAGCCTCGATTTTGATGTTTGTCACGATGATTTTGAGCAAGCGTACGTCCAGCGGTGTCATCATAACTTAGATGCGCCTGGATCTGGATGCATCTTTCGCTATCCATATCCGTCCATAGCACATCCTCGCTTTTCTTCGCTTCTTCGATATTTTCAAATGTATCATGCCAAATTCAAACTTATTTGTTGCTGGAATCATTCATCAAGGTCACGAACAATTTAATGACATTTCACGGGGAAGACAATGTTTTTTTATGAGTTTTTCTCAGCGTTGTTATGTGCTCAAAGTTTGCCGATTGAACAATGGACCAGAGTAACTGCAGAATACCCTGCCATTTCGAGTGCCTCAGGGAAAAAGTCTGTACGCGGCACGCAGTGTCATATGAAGACATGACAAGACAACATATTTTCTTGCCTTCGCGGTACGAGGTACGCAGTCGTTAAATAATCCAAGAGGACAGGGCAATATTTTTTCTTGCTACGCGGTACGCGGTACGCGGTACGCAGTCGTTAAATAATTCAAGTGTGTTGTTACGCGGACAATGGATCACAAAGAGCATTCATCAAGGTCACGAACGATATAGTGACATTTCGCGGGGAAGGCAATGTTTGTTCTATGAGTTTTTCAGCGTTGTTACGTGCTCAGAGTTTGCCGATTGAACAATGGATCACAAAGAACAACTTATATGGAATGTAATTCGATTGCAATTTTGAAATCTGTATGTAAATTTACTGTTTCCGTTATGTTTTACTGCCCAGCATCTGCTCGCAGCATTATCATTACAATTTGTAACCTCTAGTTTCTAGGCTTAGTTACAGTGATCTGCGTGAGTTGAGCTTTGACGTTTTCCGCGCTCGACGAAGCTAATAAATTTCACTCTACTATCAAATTTACCGCTGAAATATCAGAGAACAAAATTACTTTTCTGGTCATCATAGTGTTTAAAGGGTAAAAATTCACAAAAGATTTCATCTTGGAAATTAACATTCACTAGAAGCCGCACGTCTGTCATTACGTTTTTATTAAGCTTATTGGACTGAAAATTGTGAAAATTGGCAGGTTAATCGCGTCACTCTTTCGTGTCGTGATAATGAGATAATAAATGCGGCTGTCAATGGGTTAAATTTCATCTATGTATATGCGTATTTTCTAATCGAAATTCTTAGATGTTATCACTTTTTGCGTCTTTTTATATCATATGTTCCCACGGGAAAGTTTGTGTTTTGATATAAGCGATAATAAATGTTCAGCCCTCACGTTTTACAAGGATTTGAAAGGCGAAAGAAACATAATAAGAAATTATATCATTCCATTATATCTTCATTTCCTTCAATTTAGCTGTTTATTATTATTTTAATAGGTAACACTTGCACAAAATGGTAATAATGAATAAATTTTGTTGTTGTTGTTGTTGTTGAGTAGAACGGCGAGGTCGACGGATAACGTGGTAAAATACCGCTTCTGGAAGCCACCAACGTTTTCGCAAGCCATATCTAGAATATTTGATGTCACTTTTAACCTGATTAGTAAGTAATACGAGTGGTTTTAATTAGCTCCACGCAGCTATCAAGCGTAGTGAATACAACTAAAATTAAAGCTTTGACTCAGTCAAAGTTCCCATATGACTAAAAACAGATCGCCTGATTCACCCCTTTCATAAAATAGAAGTCCGTATACGGGTGAATATTTTAAGTTCGTTTACTTACAGGTTGCAACTGATTTGATTGAAAATTCTAAAAATTGGCATGAATGTTCTGCAATACCTTGTCTACCCGGGACGATTAACCTTGACGACCGATTTTTGCAGTCGCGAGTGACAACCGGAAATGTCGCGAAAAGAGTTGGTTTAAGGTTAAAGTTAAGCGAGTCAGCTTAATTAAATTAAAGTCTCCTCAAATTTAAGTCACCAAACCAGATAGGTTAAGCGAGTCGGCAATATATTTTAGCCAATGAGAAGCAAGTTGTGGTCATTTATCCGACAAGGCTATCAAATCGGAAATAAACAATTTTCAGTCTACATTGCTGATGTTCGCTTCCCCCGGGCCCCCAATAACAATGTTGGATCTAAACTTTGGAACCCAAATCAATCTTCATGCGGTTGGCAAGCCCCCGGTATCTCCAATCACCACCCAACATTGATATAGGGGGTGGGAAGGGGGGAGGGGGTTAATGCAGTACAAAATCAATCAAAATTTAGTCAAGTGGTCGAAGGTTTTTGATAACGATTGTCCGAAGTATTTTTCTTAACACAAGCTTTTAAGTAGCGAACACGGTATTTCACACCATGTTATAGGTCTAAACTAAAACATACAATAATCGTCGAGTGCGAAAGTGTATGATAGTGTAGGTAAATACGTCAAAAATAGTACAATCTAGCTAGATAATGATGCCATTTCAAGAAACATAACAAAAGAAACATTTTCGGATTTTAAAGAGCGAGTGCTGAATACGCTCAAAGAGACTGATATATCGTATATAAACTCTTTAATCGATAGTTTTCCTAAAAGAATCGATGCTATTATAACAAGAAAAGGTGGACGTACAAAGTATTAAAGCAAAATAAACGAATATTTTTGTACACGGCAAAACATGTCTTTGGAGGGAGGGCTGGTGTGTTTGTGTCCTTCTCACGATTCTCATGCACGGTGCTCGGTGATTATTGTTAATTTCTCACGATTACTTTCGCATATGACTGCATGTTAACTCTCCTTAGAGAGAAATAATAAGGATAATCATGTTAGGAATCCCAAAGTTAATTTTTGGACGGTAAATAAACTACATTTCAACGGTTCTCGCTTTTTGGTGACATAAAAAGATTCAGTGACATATATTCTTTGTTTCGTCGTCACGCTGAGAATCGTCAATTATGTTCAGCTATGGCAAATTACAAACAGTAATTAGCTTAGATAATGTTTGTCTTTAGTAGTATATTATGTAATAACACCATGAAATGCTAAATGTTTAACGTGGATGGAGCTATTTGAGTTTATATGCGAGCATCGTGGAATTATAGTAGCGTGACACGGCGTGACATTTAGCTGCTGGAGCTCTTGTTGCTCAATATGAATTCTGCGAAGCAGCGTTTACATGGCCGTAATTCTTTGCGTTCACTTTCGTTCACTTGATACGTGAACTGGAAAGCTCGCCAGCGTACTGCCATCATCTGGGTATTCGTGGTGTCCATGGTACCTCCTCTGACAAGAGTAATAGGAGCGTCAGCGGTGGCGAAGAAAGCGGTGTCTTTGTCAAAGACAACATCCTTGTTTTGGAAATTCTTTGGTGTTACACAGGGATCCCACAAATGAGATAAAGTTAAATACTTGGTTGAATTCGCTTGATATTGATTATTTTTCAATTAATTATATGTCTGTGTTGCTTTAAAAAAAATAATTTCAAAATTATTACAGAATAAAAACGATTATTGTACACTTCGGTATATTACCTGGGGTTAATGTTAGAAAATGACGTCATTTCACATAAAATGCCGAATATTTCATGTCTATAGGGATATAGCTAAAAAAAATTTTGTCAATACTGTCAACATAGCCTATCAATACATATATGTTTGTAACGTCTTCTTATAAACAACGCTTTGCGAATTCTCTCTCAGACATGTCCGAAGTATTTTTCTTAACACAAGCTTTTAAGTAGCGAACACGGTATTTCACACTATGTTATAGGTCTAAACTAAAACATACAATAATCGTCGAGTGCGAAAGTGTATGATAGTGTAGGTAAATACGTCAAAAATAGTACAATCTAGCTAGATAATGATGCCATTTCAAGAAACATAACAAAAGAAACATTTTCGGATTTTAAAGAGCGAGTGCTGAATACGCTCAAAGAGACTGATATATCGTATATAAACTCTTTAATCGATAGTTTTCCTAAAAGAATCGATGCTATTATAACAAGAAAAGGTGGACGTACAAAGTATTAAAGCAAAATAAACGAATATTTTTGTACACGGCAAAACATGTCTTTGGGGGGAGGGCTGGTGTGTTTGTGTCCTTCTCACGATTCTCATGCACGGTGCTCGGTGATTATTGTTAATTTCTCACGATTACTTTCGCATATGACTGCATGTTAACTCTCCTTAGAGAGAAATAATAAGGATAATCATGTTAGGAATCCCAAAGTTAATTTTTGGACGGTAAATAAACTACATTTCAACGGTTCTTGCTTTTTGGTGACATAAAAAGATTCAGTGACATATATTCTTTGTTTCGTCGTCACGCTGAGAATCGTCAATTATGTTCAGCTATGGCAAATTACAAACAGTAATTAGCTTAGATAATGTTTGTCTTTAGTAGTATATTATGTAAAAATACCATGAAATGCTAAATGTTTAACGTGGATGGAGCTATTTGAGTTTATAGGCGAGCATCGTGGAATTATAGTAGCGTGACACGGCGTGACATTTAACTGCTGGAGCTCTTGTTGCTCAATATGAATTCTGCGAAGCAGCGTTTACATGGCCGTAATTCTTTGCGTTCACTTTCGTTCACTTGATACGTGAACTGGAAAGCTCGCCAGCGTACTGCCATCATCTGGGTATTCGTGGTGTCCATGGTGCCTCCTCTGACAAGAGTAATAGGAGCGTCAGCGGTGGCGAAGAAAGCGGTGTCTTTGTCAAAGACAACATCCTTGTTTTGGAAATTCTTTGGTGTTACACAGGGATCCCACAAATGAGATAAAAGTTAAATACTTGGTTGAATTCGCTTGATATTGATTATTTTTCAATTAATTATATGTCTGTGTTGCTTTAAAAAAAACAATTTCAAAATTATTACCGAATAAAAACGATTATTGTACACTTCGGTATATTACCTGGGGTTAATATTAGAAAATGACGTCATTTCACATAAAATGCCGAATATTTCATGTCTATAGGGATATAGCTAAAAAAAAATTTTGTCAATACTGTCAACATAGCCTATCAATACATATATGTTTGTAACGTCTTCTTATAAACAACGCTTTGCGAATTCTCTCTCAGACAATCGTTTGCAAAATACCTTCGACCACCCTATATTTTAATTGACTTTTTAACAATTTTCAGTCTACATTGCTGATGTTCGCTTCCCCCGGGCCCCCAATAACAATGTTGGATCTAAACTTTGGAACCCAAATCAATCTTCATGCGGTTGGTAAGCCCCCGGTATCTCCAATCACCACCCAACATTGATATAGGGGGTGGGAAGGGGGGAGGGGGTTAATGCAGTACAAAATCAATCAAAATTTAGTCAAGTGGTCGAAGGTTTTTGATAACGATTGTCCGAAGTATTTTTCTTAACACAAGCTTTTTAGTAGCGAACACGGTATTTCACACTATGTTATAGGTCTAAACTAAAACATACAACTAGTGTATCCAAAAGATAGTAATTGCTGCGGTAAATTTGTTGTAACAATGCTGTTTTATCGTCTCGCTGGTATTGAGAGGGAAGCAAAGCAAATGTAACCGGGATGAATCGACGAAAATTCCAGCTAAGAAGACTAATTTTGTTTTGTAATTCACGCATCAAGTTCCTGCAATGTCTGTAGAATATTGTTGAGTAAAGGACGCGTTCACCACGAGGAAGGTGTGAAAACTTAGGTTAATTACTGTGTGTTCGCGTCTCCCAAGCTCAGCTCAGGTTCCGAGTCCCCAAGCGCTCAGCTCAGCTCAGTCTCATCGACCCCCGGGGGGGGGGGGGTACTCCCTATAATGGGCTATACGGGGATGCTCCGCCCGAAAGGGGTACCTTTTTGAGGCTGGAGGTATATGAAAGGGTAGGGATTTCACAGGTTGAAGTATATGAAAGGGTAGGGATTTCACGAAGTATAGGAAAAGGTAGGGAAAACACAAGTTGAAGTATAAAAAAGGGTAAAGAAATCTGCCATTTAAGTATATAAAAAGCGCCTTTCAAAATACATCAAACAGACGCAAGTAAAGGCTATATGAAAGGGGTACCATTTTCAATGAAAGGTATATGAAAGGGGTACCATTTTCAATGAAAGGCATATGAAAGGGGTACCATTTTCATTGAAAGGTATATGAAAGGGGTACCTTTTCCTGTCAAAATCGGTATGTGAAAGGGTAAGGGTTTGGACCTTGGGGCGGAGCATCCCCGTACAAAACTTTGTTGGGTACCCCCCCCCCCCCCCCCCCCCGGGCATCGACCCCTGTCGGAGTGATTTCAAAATAAATTTGTCTTTTATTCCGTACAATCTTCGAAAATCTTTGCCATTCAACGGTCCTATCACCATGCCTCGCAGTCCGCGCTCAACTCGTAGTAGTCTTCGACACTTCAGTTCCGATTTCGACTGGGACATGTTGGATCAAAATACTGTATTACAAATCTCGCAGCCAACACTGAGCTTGAAGCAGCAAGCGAGGCTATTGTTCGTGGCGCAGTGCATTCTGGCCCAAAATGTGTTCGTGGCGCAGTGAATTCTGGTAAAAAGCGATCAAATCGAGATTTTTCCTAGGTTATATTTTTTTCTCATATATTTCTCTTAAATCCTGATTATGTTGCTGCTCACTCGCTACGCTCGTTCCGCAGCAATAATCGTCGAGTGCGAAAGTGTATGATAGTGTAGGTAAATACGTCAAAAATAGTACAATCTAGCTAGATAATGATGCCATTTCAAGAAACATAACAAAAGAAACATTTTCGGATTTTAAAGAGCGAGTGCTGAATACGCTCAAAGAGACTGATATATCGTATATAAACTCTTTAATCGATAGTTTTCCTAAAAGAATCGATGCTATTATAACAAGAAAAGGTGGACGTACAAAGTATTAAAGCAAAATAAACGAATATTTTTGTACACGGCAAAACATGTCTTTGGGGGGAGGGCTGGTGTGTTTGTGTCCTTCTCACGATTCTCATGCACGGTGCTCGGTGATTATTGTTAATTTCTCACGATTACTTTCGCATATGACTGCATGTTAACTCTCCTTAGAGAGAAATAATAAGGATAATCATGTTAGGAATCCCAAAGTTAATTTTTGGACGGTAAATAAACTACATTTCAACGGTTCTCGCTTTTTGGTGACATAAAAAGATTCAGTGACATATATTCTTTGTTTCGTCGTCACGCTGAGAATCGTCAATTATGTACAGCTATGGCAAATTACAAACAGTAATTAGCTTAGATAATGTTTGTCTTTAGTAGTATATTATGTAATAATACCATGAAATGCTAAATGTTTAACGTGGATGGAGCTATTTGAGTTTATAGGCGAGCATCGTGGAATTATAGTAGCGTGACACGGCGTGACATTTAGCTGCTGGAGCTCTTGTTGCTCAATATGAATTCTGCGAAGCAGCGTTTACATGGCCGTAATTCTTTGCGTTCACTTTCGTTCACTTGATACGTGAACTGGAAAGCTCGCCAGCGTACTGCCATCATCTGGGTATTCGTGGTGTCTATGGTACCTCCTCTGACAAGAGTAATAGGAGCGTCAGCGGTGGCGAAGAAAGCGGTGTCTTTGTCAAAGACAACATCCTTGTTTTGGAAATTCTTTGGTGTTACACAGGGATCCCACAAATGAGATAAAGTTAAATACTTGGTTGAATTCGCTTGATATTGATTATTTTTCAATTAATTATATGTCTGTGTTGCTTTAAAAAAATAATTTCAAAATTATTACCGAATAAAAACGATTATTGTACACTTCGGTATATTACCTGGGGTTAATGTTAGAAAATGACGTCATTTCACATAAAATGCCGAATATTTCATGTCTATAGGGATATAGCTAAAAAAAAATTTTGTCAATACTGTCAACATAGCCTATCAATACATATATGTTTGTAACGTCTTCTTATAAACAACGCTTTGCGAATTCTCTCTCAGACATGTCCGAAGTATTTTTCTTAACACAAGCTTTTAAGTAGCGAACACGGTATTTCCGACACTATGTTAAAGGTCTAAACTAAAACATGCAATAATCGTCGAGTGCGAAAGTGTATGATAGTGTAGGTAAATACGTCAAAAATAGTACAATCTAGCTAGATAATGATGCCATTTCCAGAAACATAACAAAAGAAACATTTTCGGATTTTAAAGAGCGAGTGCTGAATACGCTCAAAGAGACTGATATATCGTATATAAACTCTTTAATCGATAGTTTTCCTAAAAGAATCGATGCTATTATAACAAGAAAAGGTGGACGTACAAAGTATTAAAGCAAAATAAACGAATATTTTTGTACACGGCAAAACATGTCTTTGGGGGGAGGGCTGGTGTGTTTGTGTCCTTCTCACGATTCTCATGCACGGTGCTCGGTGATTATTGTTGATTTCTCACGATTACTTTCGCATATGACTGCATGTTAACTCTCCTTAGAGAGAAATAATAAGGATAATCATGTTAGGAATCCCAAAGTTAATTTTTGGACGGTAAATAAACTACATTTCAACGGTTCTCGCTTTTTGGTGACATAAAAAGATTCAGTGACATATATTCTTTGTTTCGTCGTCACGCTGAGAATCGTCAATTATGTTCAGCTATGGCAAATTACAAACAGTAATTAGCTTAGATAATGTTTGTCTTTAGTAGTATATTATGTAATAATACCATGAAATGCTAAATGTTTAACGTGGATGGAGCTATTTGAGTTTATAGGCGAGCATCGTGGAAGTATAGTAGCGTGACACGGCGTGACATTTAGAATCTGGGCGGAACGCTATTCATTTCTTATTCCTTGATTTAATGTGAGCGCAAGTCCGCGGTTAGCACCTTTGCGGTTAGCATAACTTGCGAGATAATGTTTCTTCATCACCGCTAAAAGAGTCTAACATCCAAGTCTTATGCGATAGTCACGGGCTATATTGGAATAGTGGCATCTTGCAATGTCTTTTTAGCTCCTCAGAGTTTATTCTGCGTTTAAGTTGAAGTGTTTCTCGGAGCTAGGCAATATCTCCATTGTCAGAAGTATGGCATCATTGCATCCGGTTTGAAATATTTGAATCTCCAGTCAGTCGCGGAAAGAGCTGAAATATTAAACTCTTTCCAAAACGGGTCGGCAGAACCACTCATCTTTTCCACGAGCCAGGTTTACAAGACACCTTTCTTACTCCTTCATCAGCGACCTTACTTCTGGAAAATCTAGGAGACATTCTTTCAAAATAGCACATAACTCGGATTCCGCGAAATCAAGCGCGTGAACCGTGTTCACCATAATGCTGATTGACATGACTGATTCAGATTACGCGTTTTGCTAGTGTTCACACTATCTGTCAAAATTGACCAATCAGAAGGTATACCAGCAGCTCGTATACCAGAAGCGGTCCATTATTAAATAAAAGAAACTCTTACAGGCTCTCCTTCGCCTCTTCCCCCCCCCCCCCCCCTGTTTTTTCTTCGCTCGCCCCCACTATCTGACAGCCTACAACAAGCTAAAACAGTTCATACCAAACTACATAAAACAAATAGCATGTTTCCATATTCACAATCAATTTTTTTTTTATAATTAACCCTGACGTTCTATCGCATTAACGAGATGGCTTTAAGAGCCCTTTGATTAAAACATCTAACATGTTGACGGGATACCTAATCAGACAATTTTATAGCGAAAAAAATTTAGATCGTTTTCATCTGCGTAAGTAGTTTGTTTTTCTGGCTTTGAGAGCAAAGAATACCAAACGAAACGACTTGGCAAAATTTTGAAGCCCGGCGATCTTAAAAAGATCCAGTTATGGGGAAAAGAATATATATACAAATATAAGGACGGAAAGTTGTAACTCAAGTTTCACGCACTAAGCGATCATCAGACTAAAAACTTCCGCTCGAGCAGATGTCAGTTTAAGTTCTAAATTTTCAAATTCCAGAACGGTTGGAGCGGCGCTTCTTCTGATTGGTTGCCAAGAACTTGTTTTCGTGGCGACATTTTGTAACGAGTTCAGATTTCTTGTTTAGAAGGGAAACATCGCGGGCAGTCAAGATGCAAAGTTTTTCAGACAGACATAAATTGCAGCGGGAAGGGTTTCCTTTGTAAGCGTTTGCTTTCTTGATGATACGCCATTTGATTTCGTAGCCGGTGTTGCTGTCCCGTAAGTCCCAGATGTGTTTTGAAAGTACAGTGTCATGCGAATGTTTTCGGTCTTTGAAAGAGAGTTTGTGGTTATTGTATCTTGTTTTGAAATCGTTCTCTGTCATTCCAATGTAAGTTTTCGTGTCACCGGAAGTTGTCGTGACTGTAGCTTCGTAGATAACGTTGCTCGTGAGACATTCACCAACAAGAGGGCAGAGATCCTTATTTCTACAATTGCACTTTCTTCTGTTTTCAACATCATCACATTCATTCAGGATTTTTTGATTGTGGTTTTTGATTATGTTTGTCATGTTGGTTGTGCAGCTGTAGCTGACTTTAAGGTTGTTTCTGTTGAATATCTTGTGGAGTTTATGCGATTTTGGAAAGTGTTTGTCAATTAAATGGAGGAATGATTTTGCAACATTTGTTTGAACATTTTGGCTGTAGGGTGGATTAAACCAGATTATGTTCCTTGATCTGTTTTTGCTCTTTTTGACTCCCTGTCTTTGATTTCTCACATACTGGATGTTTTCGTTGTACCCGCTGGACTTTAGAGCATCATTGTATAATTGTGAGGATTTGTTGAACTCGTTTGAGTCGCAAGCTAAATTTGATATCCATGTGCTTATTGAGGCTGGAATTTGCCTAATGATGGAGGGAGGGTGGTTCGACTTGGTGTTGATATACAATGGATTGTTGTCAGGTTTTCTGAATGGGTAATATTTCCCGGTTGGGAGATTTAGTGTGACATCTAGGTAATTGACCACTTTCCCCGAAAATGACAGGTACCTTTTCCAAAATTCAGACAGATATATATATATATATATATATATATATATATATATATATATATATATATATATATATATAGTGTTGTGACAGGTCTCTCAAACAATGCTGTATGCCTTGTCGAAGACAGAGGATCACTCTAGTAAAGTGCGATCTTGTAGCTTGAAAAGGTTAATGTAGAATGCGTTGTAATTATCAAGCTTCCAACTCCATGTCTTGACTTGATTTTGCTTTATTGACCCTACGTTTCGGCCATCACGGCCTTCTTCAGGGGAGTTACAAGTGTGTTAAGGCTTGCGTAAACCGTTGGCTATTCAAAACTATAACGTGACCTGTATGGCGTCTATGATTGGTAGATAAACTAACAAAGTTATGCGCGCGCTAGAAAGTGCGAGCACTAATGTGGGTTAAATAGCGTGCACTGAAACGCGCGCGTCTTAATGTGGCGTAGTAGGAGAAAAATATAATAGTGTAAAATATAGATAGATTACCAATCATAGTAACTATGAAATGTATACCTAATATAAAAAGTATAAGTGTATCATAATGCGGCACCTAAATGCAGTATGGCTCCGAGAGAAGTAACGCATGCACTTCATATGAACACCATTGACGAGGATACAGCTAACGCATGCACTTCATATGAACACCATTGACGAGGATACAGCTAAATACTTGGTTGTTGAAAACGCTAAGCCAGGAAACATCTACTTTGTCCCGAAAATCCATAAACCACAACGCCCACCACCCGCTAGACCAATCTGTAATACAATTAACTCTGCGACGACTAATATCTCCGAGTGGGTAGACTATCAACTCCGGCCCCTTGTAGAGAGGTTACCATCTTACGTCAAAGACGACAACGATTTCCTAAGGAAACTAAATGACCTAAATGAGAAGCAGACTTTACCAACTGGAACCCTGCTAGTCACATGGGACGTCAAATCTCTATACACAAATATCCCCCATGAGGGTGGCATGAGAGCCTGCAAACATTTCATGCGTCTCAACAATTTCTCTGAAAATAAAATTGAAACTGTCCTATCCTTCATCAAGCTTGTCTTAACTTGTAACAACTTGAATTTCCAAGGGAATCATTATATCCAAAAAACAGGAACTGCAATGGGTACGAAGATGGCACCCACTTACGCCAACTTATTCATGGGGCATTTAGAAGCTACATGTCTGGAGCAAACGTCCTTCAAACCATTAATATTTCTCAGATACATCGACGATATCTTCTTTTTGTGGACACATGGCAAGGACAAACTAAATCAATTCTTTGAACTATGCAACTCCTTTGACCCACACATCAAATTCGAACAGACAATCTCACCCACTACAGTGCCATTCCTTGATGTACAAGTTATTCTTGAAGACGGCTTGATTACTACTGACCTCTATACCAAACCTACCGACACGCATCAGTACCTCAACTGGACTAGCTGTCACCCACGCCACACAAAAACTGCGATACCATTTAGTCTAGCCCTCCGGCTTCGACGGATCTGCTCTAAAAACAGCTTTTTTGAGAACAGAGCCAAAGATCTGCATCGAATCCTATTAGAGCGCGGATACAAGAGTAAATTAATTAAAGAGTCTATTAATCGAGCAAGGCAAAGATCACGACAAGAAGTGCTAAAAACTGATTATAACAGCACCGATAATGATAGAGTTCCATTTGTAGTAACATACAACCCTGCACTTCCTAACATTAAGAAAGTTATCAAAGACCACCATCAACTGCTCTGCACCTCACCAAGATGTAAAGATATCTTTTCTAAACCACCACTCGTCGCTTACAGAAAAGGTCGTAACTTGTCACAGCTACTCACCAGTAGGCGCCTACAACCGGACAATCCAAACACCCATACACCCACCTCTGTATATACACCGGACAGCGATGCAACTAAATGTATCATCTGTAGCCGCTCATTCAACTGCAACAAAGGCCTCAAAATACACGTTACACACATGCACAAACAGCACAGACCTACGCCTAATACCAAGCCGGGATTTTGGCCGTGCATGTCTGATCCACGTTGTGCCTGTTGCCTATCATATGGCTCGTTCTCCAGTTCAGTAACAAGTACAACCACCCGTGAAACAGTTATCTTGAAACAACACAGTAACTGCCAAACTGAGAATGTTATCTACCTGATCACTTGTGCCAAATGTAAAGATCAGTACATTGGAGAGACAAAAAACAGCATACACATGAGAGCAAACCAACACAGATCAGACATCACCATCGGGAATAAGAACATCCCTACAGTAAGACATTTCAAAAAATGTGGACGCCAGCACATGAAGTTATCAGTCATCGAAAAAGTACGAAACAAGAATCTAGACACAAGAAGAACGAGAGAAAGTTACTGGATTAACAGACTGAAACCAGTAATCAATAACTTGATCTAGTTTCTGGTTTCATTTCATTTCATTTTATTTCATTTACACCTTCATTTCATTGAATTTATTTGCTGTCTACACAAGCTTATTATTTTTGACTGAACTCACTCATTATCCTTTCCTTCTCTCGGAGCCATACTGCATTTAGGTGCCGCATTATGATACACTTATACTTTTTATATTAGGTATACATTTCATAGTTACTATGATTGGTAATCTATCTATATTTTACACTATTATATTTTTCTCCTACTACGCCACATTAAGACGCGCGCGTTTCAGTGCACGCTATTTAACCCACATTAGTGCTCGCACTTTCTAGCGCGCGCATAACTTTGTTAGTTTATCTACCAATCATAGACGCCATACAGGTCACGTTATAGTTTTGAATAGCCAACGGTTTACGCAAGCCTTAACACACTTGTAACTCCCCTGAAGAAGGCCGTGATGGCCGAAACGTAGGGTCAATAAAGCAAAATCAAGTCAAGACATGGAGTTGGAAGCTTGATAATTACAACGCATTCTATATATATATATATATATATTCTAACACAAGAGAAAACACTTTTTTCTTAAAACACCTATATTTTGGCAGCGTACAGCTGCCTTCATCAGGGTGAATGGCTGACAAGGCGTTACACGTGATAAAAACCGTTACAACCGTTATATGTGCGCACTAATCAAAAAAATTTTAAAATGCGCGCGCTACAACAGCTAAATACAAATGCTGGTAAAACTGCTATTTTTGCGCGCGAAGTCCCCGATTTTGGCTATAAAAAAAATCGCTCTCATTTAGACCGTGGGGTCTGAGTGTCTTCAGTTTGTAAGCCCATTGACCCTCCTTATCCGTCAGATTTTCCGTTCTGTCCACTCTGTCTATTAACTGAACTGACATATCCTCCAGACCCCCATGCATGACCCGCACTAAAAAAAGGCCTGTATAAGATCTCATCGTCTAGCCTCTCTGTAACGGTTTTTATCACGTGTAACGCCTTGTCAGCCATTCACCCTGATGAAGGCAGCATTCAGACCCCACGGTCTAAATGAGAGCGATTTTTTTTATATAGCCAAAATCGGGGACTTCGCGCGCAAAAATAGCAGTTTTACCAGCATTTGTATTTAGCTGTTGTAGCGCGTGCATTTAAATTTTTTTTTTTTTTTGATTTTAGCGCGCACATATAACGGTTGTAACGGTTTTTATCACGTGTAACGCCTTGTCAGCCATTCACCCTGATGAAGGCAGCTGTACGCTGCCGAAATATAGGTGTTTTAAGAAAAAAGTGTTTTCTCTTGTGTTAGAATATATATATATATATATATATATATATATATATCTGTCTGAATTTTGGAAAAGGTACCTGTCATTTTTGCTATGTCACTTGCTAAAATACTGTATTAGGAGGGCAAATTGTTCTCAAATTGTACTCGGGTTGTGAACTGTGAATGAATACTGAAGATAACTTATCGACCAGGGTCACATCCTATAAAAAGAACAGTGCTGTTGCAACTACATGAATAACCAATTTGTACTCTGGAATGCTGGCACAGCCAGCTCTTATGCTACGTAAATGTCATATTTGAATTAATATATGCAATTTGCGAACACTTGTGTCGGTGTCAGGGGTATGTACTTTGATCTCCAGGGAAGTTTGGTTGTTAAATACAAAATTAACTACTGACTGTATTTTTTTACTATAGGTCACACATCGCAAAAGTCACCTGCTGCAGTTTTACACAATTGAAGCAGTGACCTCTAAAAGTACATAAACCTGTTGAATATGATTTAGACTTGAGTTGGTAATGTTTAAATATTTGGATTGACCCCCGGGAGGGCGGGTACTCTGCAAATTTTTGGGTGGGGTGTGCCGCTGGGACTCTGAGACCGTTAACCTACACTAGACCATTTTAGCTGCATTTTGCAACCCTATTCTAGACTAAACACCGAAAAACCCTACCCTATCCTAGACCTATTCCAGACTCGCTATTGTCCAGAAACTCGCTCACTATCACAGTTGTTAGTTAACAGAGGTCAGTAAAAATGCCGTACTGTCCGCCGTACCGATTTTTAAATGCCATTTGCCAGTAAAACCTTGTCTAGACTAAATTGTTCACACAACTGATCAAGTTCACAGAAAATGATACCCTATTCTAGACCAAAAAACTATGATTATTATACCCTATCTCAGACTAAACTGCCTGAAAACCATACCCTTCACAGCGGTACATACCTATATAGCTGAAATATGGGAGTACCCCCCCCCCCCCCCCCAGGGATTGACCATAGGTTGACTGTAGGTCACAAAGTTAGACCACGAGCAGTCTCTCTTTCCCAGCTTATCCGTTCGCTAGTGTTTTTTCGTTTCTCGCTCGACGGACTAAGCTGGGAAAGAGAGACTGCTCGTAGTCTATCACAAAGTCAACCTGTTGGAGTTTTAACAGAATTTCAAGCAGTGACATAGAAAAGTACATAAACCTGTTGAATATGATTTAGACTTGAGTTGATAATGTTTTACAGTCAAAATACTCAGCGCGTTCCGCCTGTGAACTTTTGACCGATGTCAGTTAATTTACAGCATTCGTTATTTCGATTGAGCCTACCCTTTGAAGATTCCAATTATCAATTTAAAACCTGAATAATATTTTGATTTCAATAATGCAATCCGTTCCCGAATAATGAAAGTCATTTCCAAATAATAAGCGGATCGTGCTGTGTATTTTGACTGTGTTTGGTTTGACCATGGGTTGACAATAGGTCGCAAAAGTCAACCCATTGGAGTTTATAATACAATTTCAAGCAGTGACCTGAAAAAGTACATAACCCGGCCTGTTGAATATGATTTAGACTTGAGTTGGTAACGTTTTAATGTTCGGTTTGACCTATTTATTGTGTACCTTGTGTTGGGAATGTTGCTGGGAGAGTGAACTTGGAGTGGCGTGATCCTTCAATGTTTACTTTGTAACTGGTACCTTTCCCTAATACCAGACAGATCTGTCTGAAGTTATGTCACTGACTACTGTGAAACAAACTTATAAGCTGAATTTGCTTTGTTGATCTCTTCACTTGTCATTGTCGCTCTCGGTATCTTTGTCAATACATGGCAGTGCTTCATAAAATCTCTCAGAGTTTTCATTTAAGTATTTTCGTGTTAATTTCACGCAATGTCTTTTTACATCTTGTCGAACTGGCCTTTTTTCGTGCCGTAATGTAGGGAGCAATTCTGGACGCAGTTTGGTTGCTCGCTTTTTCTTTAGATGCGAAACGATCTTGGGAAGTTCATTGGGATCTATGCAAAATCGGATGAAGACTTCATCGGGGTGGTGTACGAGTTCGAGATTGCCTTCAGTGTTCATCTTTTCACCATATCCAAAATTCAACCAGGCAATGTTTTTTACTTCAAACTTCTCATGTTGCAAATCTTCATTTCTAGCAACATATTGCAATTTCAAAAATGATTTATAGTCTTTAATCATGTCAAGAGTGACCCAGTGAACTGTGACGTTTGACAGCCCACTATTGTTCAATACAGTCGCCCATTGTTCTGGTATTTGGATAATTTCCTGGGTGTCGAAAAGTTTTTGAATGTTTCCAAACCGTCGGTCACAAATAGAATACGAATGGCCTGCAAGTAAAAACTTCAGATCGGCTCTTAGAAAGTCGCCTCGTCTCACCAAGTAATCCAAATAAAAAAATAAATAATTTTCCTTGAATTGTGCCGGAGAATTGTCACACCACACAATAAGTTGATCATGCCTCCCAAGGTCATTCTGTAGCTTTCCAACTGTGTAGTCCAAAATCGATATTACTTCATTTGGTCCCGTACCTGCTATACTTTCGTCGTACATGAAACAGTGAATCACTTGTTGGTTGGCACAGTAGATTCCCAGAAGGTTTGTTCGGAGCTTTTTTGAATAATACCAGTCTTGTGATGAAACCTTTGGCGTCGGTAAGCTTTTGTGAAAGTCCAAATGTAGAGTAATAGTTTTGGCAAACATTTTTTTTCACTCTAAACTAGAACGCGCCCAGACCCAAATCGGTGATTCGGGCTTGTAAGTAACGAACCCCTTTCATACGTGTTATGACCGTTAGTTGTAGTTCGCGTCAATTCTCAAAAAGAAAACGCGCGCGCAAGAGTAAATGTTGAGCGTGCGTGGACGTAACGAAAACGGAAATACAGTCGAACCTCTCCTTACGGACACCTCTCTATTACGGACAGTTTCCTATGTCCCGACAAAATTCTCGCATATTTTCTTTAAAAAAAAACCCTCAATAATACGGACCCCCTCTAATACGGACAACGGACACTAAATCTCGGCCCCAGAGAGCAAATTCATATAAACCTCTTTATTACGGACACTCCGGTGATCAGGTGATGATAGTTTGAGTAAGAAATTTGTGGTTGCAAACATATATTGAAAGACGTTTTCAGAATTGTACTTTATATTACTTTTTCACATGCAGCATTGCGTTGTAGTTCGTTTCGTTTTAAAACAGTGATTCGTATACCTTATGTAGCTGAGAATTTCACAGTGTAGTACACTACTGATAGTGTCTCAATGCTGTATATTAATCAGTTTAGATGCAGTTAAAAGACCTAGACTCCAAGTTAACATGGAAACAACACATTGACCATATTCAGCACAAAATCTCAAAAACAGCTGGAATTCTTTGTTAGGCTCGGCATTATGTGTCACTTAAAGTATTAAGAACGCTTTATTATGCACTAGTTTATCCATATCTCCGTTATGGAAATGTCATCTTTTGAAATCCAAAACTATCTTCTCTGTAAATAATCTTCTTGGTAGAAATGTATTTAGCAAACGCTAAAATGTATTCATATGTATTGAAATATGATTTAGGTAATGAATAGTTAACTTATAGCCATGTTATTGTAAAGTAGGTAAAAACACGATGTAACAGGGGCTAGTAGGGTTTGTTGAGAGCTCCTGCTCCCTTGTCATAACTATGACTTGTACTACTGTAACATCAATCATGGGATAAAATAAACTTGACTTGATTTGACGAGTGTGGGCCTGTTTTTAATTACTGAACAAAAACTGTCAGTGGAGTCTCAAAAGTGACGTCATCGTGGTGACCTCTATAATACGGACACCTCTCTAATACGGACACTTTGCTCTCACCCTTCGGTGTCCGTATTAGAGAGGTTCAACTGTATAGCTTAATTAAGCAGCTTCCCAGTGAAACAAACAGGACGTCCACAGATTAACTGGATTAATAACGACTGTTATCAAAATGGACGTCGAGTTTCGTGTGCATGTCGGCAAAGTATCGGTCAGTTTGCAGTTCTAATATGCTCTAGAGCTTGAAATTTAATGACTAATCCGGTAATTTTAATTTCGAAATACGAGCAATGGAACGCACCCTTATAGAGCGGTTTTCAATTGAGCGTTGTAAAACCGAGAACAAAGTGAAAATTACTTGCCAATCACAACAGACTCCAATGAACCAATCAGAACTCGAAGTAAATACATGTAGCCGGCCGGCGCTAAGCGCGAAAAAAAAAGGCCTGTATATAGGTATTTTTCTGTAATATTCTTAGTTTTTAATAGTGTCCTTACTTAGTGGGCAACTGCTATTAACAATGACACTTTGGTAAAGTTATCTATCTGTTTCGATGAAAATATAAATGAGGAAAAATGAATGTTTATATGCTGTTCTTTTGCGCGCGACGTTTTCACGTAACAATGATTTATGAACCCTTAATTGAAACATCCCAGACCGACGACCTACTGATATGGTTTTGAAATGGCTTCCTTAGCTTGTGGAGGGGAAACTTGTGATTTGTCTCGATTGATCTATCGTTTTGATGTGAACAGCCGGCTTTGCCATGAAAGACCTGTCGCCTCCTCAGTTGAAAGAGGGCGCCGAAAAACGTCTTCAAAATTTACGAAAATTTACTTGAGCAGAAAACCGAAGATCACAAGGCGAAAAAACGCCGCGTATGGTGACATCGCTTCTCTTAATCTGGTCTGTTGCGATAGTGGGTGCCTGTTAAAACATGGACTGAACGTACGACAGTTTATCCGACAAGAAAGACGGAAAGTATTTGATAGACCATACAATGAGCAGAACTATGTTATGTCAAAACTGCTACAAGTTAAAGTATACCCGAGTGGATATCAGAATGTTTACTACAAGATTCCCACTTTAGGTGCTGTATGTAAAACAGCCTTCACAAAATGTTACGGAATTTCCAACAAAAAAGTTAGAGTTATCTTAAAGAAAATGGATTGCGATGGTGTTTGTGTCGAACCAGATAGGCGAGGACGACATGGCAATAACCCTCGGCGAATATCACGGGAGGCAAGAAAGCAAGTAACGGATTTTATTTGCTCGCACAGAGCGAATGAATCGCACTACAGAAGGGCAAGGACACAAAAACTGTTTTTCGAATCACGGATATCAATGAGGCAAATGTGGAAGGAATTTGTTAGAAAAAATCCGCATTTTAAAACCAACCGTTTAACAGTTAAGAGAACAGGTCCAGTGCTAAGCTTTTCAACCTTCAGAAATATTTTTTACGACGATCTCAGTAAAATTTTGGGTTTTCGAAAACCGCGAGAAGACACATGTCAAGTATGCGACATGGAAATGAATAAAATACGTCGAATAACAAGTTCCATCGAAAACGGTGATTGTGATTTAAATAAACAACAAGAATTACAGCAACTTACAATTGAGCATGAGAAACATTTGAAAGAAAGCGAATGTAGATATGCTGCGATAAAATATGATATGCTTGTTCTGTCAAAAAAACAAAAAGAACCAGCCTGAAAGTGAAACTTAACGTCTCAGTCTAAAAGAAATGAAAACTATGCATCAATAATAAATAAAATAAAATAATAAATCACTTTATTTGAGTGTCTAAGGTATTTAGCACGCGAGTTCTAATTAAGGACACTTTCCTTAGATCTGGTTTTTGAGGAGAGGGGAAAACCGGAGTACTCGGAGAAAAACCTCTCGGAGCAAGGAGAGAACCAATTAACAACAAACTCAACCCACATATGACGCCGGGCCGGGAATCGAACACGGGCCGCATTGGTGGGGGACGAGTGCTCTCACCACTGCGCCACCCTGTGTCTGCGAAAAATCGCAAGAAAATTAAATGAGTTTAGGTTCCTCAGGTGTCTCAAGTCCTTCGTGCAAAGGAATAAGGTCTTGTCTAACAAAGTTATCGCCCCTCTTGAAAGCAAAGCGTTTCTCGAAACTCCCGGAGACTTCGGGCCCTGAAAATTGTTTTTCAATGTGGCTTCTAACGAAAGGCGTTCGTTTTTAGCCCACAAATTAGCTAAATTTGTGTAGTAAACGTATGATTTTATTGCTTAGCTTTCAAAATCAACAAAAACCGAATCTTTATTGGTGAACATTCTGCACGTATCCTGATCTGGGAATCCCCCCATACTGGGTACCAGTTTCAACGCGGTCCATTGTTTAAGCGCAGGAATCTGCGCGAAGACAATAGGACTTCCCGCTGGGTCACGCAACAGGGGGCTTTCTTGTGACGCATGCGCACAAAAGTACGCGGCTTGCTTGCTTTGGCTCCGAAGTGATATCTTGTTGTCAAGTACCGTGGCTAAATTCGGGGCTAATTCCTTCATTTTCGTTTGCGGGAAAAACTTTAAATCAACACATAGTAAAAGTACAAATCATATTAGTACGTTGGGGATGAAAATACTGGCCCTTTGAGCTTGAGATTGTAATGCTGTTCAGCAATTCGAAGAGACAACTCTATGCAAGGACTTGTGGATTAATGGCGGATTTGTGGTCTTCAATGGACATTGCCACGTGAACTTTCTACCCAGAATTTATATATGAACTTTCAACGTATCCGTAAAGGTAAGTTTGTTTTATTTAAGTCCCTCTTTAAGAAATCGCGCCAAGAAGTACATGCGAAATCTTTCGGTGAACTTCCTTGCTCTAATGCAAAATACCAATTTCTCGCCGTCTTGGCAGACCATGATTTCGAAGTCCAGTCGTTGTGCCACAGAGTTTTAAATAAAAATGGCAACAACTATCATTTTGAAATCCGTTTATCTAGCAGAGGTCAATCACAAAATGGGGGAAGTTTTGTGTTTTCAGCTTTATAGTGAAACACGTTGGTTCTCGTCTTGTTGTTTGTGTAGTTCAACTTCCCTCGTGGCGAATGCCATAACTTCAAATAAATCATACACGGTTTCTAGAACTCTTGTTATCTTGTAATCACTTTTTTCTTTGCAATCGGTAGCAAAATGAAGCCTCAACTCGAATTAACAAATCTACAAAAAATTATTGTTTATTGAATATTAATTAGTTGTTTATTATTCGAAAACCGCTCGTTGTGCCAGAGCAATATATATTGGAAACTAAACTACATTCAATTTGCTTTTAATACATGGTGCTACATTGGCTTGGAAAATGGGGGAAGTTGGAGATTTTTTAGATGTTTTGAGTATAAACTAACTCATTAAACTGTTCCTTAACATAACTTTTGCTATACTTGAAGTCTCTGCTTGGGAATTGCCCCTGAAATTGCTTCATTTGGGATTGGTGTCAGTTTGTATGACAAATGAACTAAATTTGAAATTGCCTCAAAAGCAAAACTCATAATATCATGATAATATAGTTTTTTTGGATGTGCATTATATTATTTTTACTGTAATTGTAACAAACAATAACCACCACTTTCTTAGCTGAAAATAGTTTCAGACCCTCTTGTCACTTTGGCAAGCTTATACACCTATTTCAGAAAAGGTTGTCGCAGCTATAGTCAAGTATACATGCCATGCACCTTTAGTGTGCTGAAAATAAAAAACACTTTAGAAATAAAATTTTGAGTAGACATTGCATTACATATTAATTTTTATTATTGTTTTGGGCTCTGACCATTTTTCATGTTGTAGAATGCCAAACATTTGCCAAAGAACCAGTTATTTCATACCTCCCATGCTCCTTTGTGGTCTAGGGGCATAGACTTAAGTACAACAACCTTTTTTAAATACCGTATTTATTTGATAAAGCGCCCTGGGCGCTTATTAAATATGTGGACCTTGAGAGTGGGCGCTTATTCAAGGTGGGCGCTTAATCGAGGCTGGGCGCTTATTAAATTTTCACCATTTTCAGCAAGTAGTAAGTTTATTTTGCAACAAAACAATAAAATAATAACAAAACCAAAGCAGAATTTTAACTGTTCATTGAAAGTTTCTTTAAAATACTTCGGAAAACTCGGTCTTCGAGGAAGTCTCTTAGTAGCACTGAGTCAATTTCAATCTCATTGTCACTAAGGTCAATTAGCGAACTCTCTGGTGCTGCCTCCTAGAGGGGTGGGGTGGGCGCTTATTCGAGGCTGGGCGCTTATTAACTTTTCCTACCTACAGGGTGGGCGCTTATTCCAGGTGGGCGCTTATTCGAGGTTGGGCGCTTAATCGAATAAATACGGTAGTTGTATAGCTATTTAAGAAGTCATACACACTATGTAACTCAGTAACATAAGCAAAATTACTCCTTAGCTCCCATTACAAATAAGTTAGCACCATCAATATCATGTCCCGGTCACGCACACACATAAGTGATAGATACGACACAAATTTGTCAAGGTGCTCATATTTGGCAAGTGCTACTATCCCTCCATGTTGTCCATGAGGATGACTTTCAAATAGTGCGAATGACTGTTCAGCTTTACTACAGCAGAGAAGCATTGACTTGTCTGGTGGAGCAATAAGGATTGTACAACAAATTGTACAATTTGGCTGATTTACTATACTTTGTGTTTCAGGGATGGAGGTTGAGGCTGTGGCATAGCAATGATCATGAGGAGGCTGTGGAAGTATGGAAGAACCATTTGCATGAGCTGGATTACTGAACTTGGACAAAGTCTCATACACAATTTGACGGCTATAAAATTGTGCCGGCCAATCACCAGGCTGGGGAGTAAGGAATTCTTGAAAATAGTCTGAGAGCTTGGTACCGAGTAGTATGTCAAATGCAGCAGTTGTTGTTGTATGTGGGTCGTTTTATGAAACCTTGAAAATAAAATTGAGCCTTGAACCATATGTCTGTTTGGCTGATCAATGAAAAGTACTAAAAACGTTTTTGTGGCTCTTTCTTGGCGTTGCAAGGCACCAAGAGCACGAAGACAATCAAACAATAGACAATAACAAAGAAAATGCAGTAAAACAGTACTATTGAAAACATAGAACTCTAGGTTGAAATGTATTAATGCACCTTGCAACACCAACAAAGAGCCGTTTTTGTTGGTTTTCCGTTTGCCTTAGATAAATTATTTTATATCCTACGTTTGGAAAGCTGGAGCATTTCCTCCTGTACTTCCTCATAAAGCCCAGGCGGGAAAAGCACTCGACCACAAGGTCCCCTTAAAATTTCGCCGAAGCACGTCTCTTCTACCGTCCACGAGTCAAGTGATATCGCGGTGTTTTCTGCTGTCGTTTGGGTAGCTGCCGATTTTCTAGCGAGCTGGGTCCTCGTGGTTCCTACTGGTGCTTTGTCCTTTGCGCGCCTTCCCATTTTAGGGTGCCTGTATTTTCCCACTCGCTAAAATGAAAATTTTGAATATATATTTTTTGCTTTAATGGTAGCACTTTGTGTTTAAATCCAACCAATCGTCATAATACCTACCTGTGAAAACGAAGATTTTCTTTTGAGGGCCATTCTACAGGCACCGCAAATCCGCGCACCGTCGAGGTCAAGTAGGTTATAACTTTCAGGTGGCAATTCCGCAACATAAGAAGCGACTGGCCTGCAACTTTTACTGTTAGTGATTTTTTCGCACACTGAACACTTAACCGAATCTTTTTTACATTCAGAAACGAATATTAAAAGAACAGAGAGAATAACTAACAAGTTTAAAGAACCCGCCATTGCTGTGAAATGTTCTGGTAGTCTATGGGGGCCCTGTGGTGAGCCCGCGTGACAGCGGTGTTTGCGCATGCTAATGCAAAAAAAGCCCCCTGTTGGGTCACGCCATTATTGAAGTGTCAATGGTATTTACTGGGCAAAATAAACTAATTGGGGAATTAGCTATCTGTGGCGATGGCCATGAAATCGAGTAAAATTAAAAGATCACCGCTTGAAGGTAACGGTTTAACAACAAGGGATGAGCTGTTCAAAATAGTGTGACATTTAAACCGGAAATAACTGTCACTAAGATAGCGGCTCCTAATATTCGTTCGCCAAAAACTCTTGAACAAAATGCTGCTCTTGCGCTTCCAAAATTGGCCTAGATGTGTAGTGTTAAACTCTGCAATTCTATAAACATTTCGGAATCTAAAACTGCTTTTTAATGCTCCTGAATTTTGATGTGACGTAAGTGAAAACACCCCGACGCCCGCCGTAAGAAATTGAACTGCGCTAGAATTATTTCACTCTGGGAGCTTGCTTAGCATTCAAAACAAAGGGAATCTATCCCTCTTATTTCTTTCTTGAAATAAACGAACTGAACATTGCTGCATTTTCGTAAACGGCCCTGTGATTGAAAACTGAATGCGCGCCCGAGAACTATACTAATCACTCCTCCGAAAAAAAAATTCGAATCGTCTTTAGTGTTTTCATTTCTACGTCTTTTTTTAAAACAAATACAGGAAATCGCCCGAAAATTGACTTGACAGTAATCATCTTAAACCTCAGTAGTTTATTATTTCATGGCACCGCGCGATCTGTTTCACTCACTATTCAGAATAGCGTTCACCGCAAAATAGCGTTCACCGCTGACCCAGCAAGGCTCTTGTCAACAAACAAAATGGCGCCCGGTGCCTTCTCAAAAATCAGTTGCATTTTTAAAGAGTTGCCTGACCACTCTAACACGATGTCAGGAAATGAAGTACGCGCCTAACGCTACGTGGGAATCGGATCAACAGCCACCACAGTTTACCTTGGCCCAAAAGCCTTCGGTTTGCCAGAAAAACGCAGCATAAAACAGCTCCCAAATTATACAGGTGAGAGAGGTTTATTAATTCTTCTTTACAAAACCAGAATTGCGCTTAATATAGGCTTAAATCTGCTGAATACGAATAGCCTTGAGGTGGTGTAAGTAGTATTAGAGTTGGGGGCACCAGATCAAAAATAATTATTTTTGATCTGATACCAACCCAACTCTATACTACTTTCCATATGATGGTAACCAGTTTTTTTGTTTCCATTTAATGTAAACCAGTTTTTGGAAAACTATATGTTTCCATAAAATAATTAAACTATATGTTTCCATAAAAATAATTAAACTATATGTTAATAAAAACAAATGGTGCGTTTATTCCATTGCGTGATTTCCTTTGCGTTTATTCCATTGCGTGATTCCACATAATAGAATCCTTTGCGTGACACAATTCTCGGAAATCTATATGTTTTTTAAATATAAGAGTGTGTTCACTAAAAAAGCAGTTTTGCATTGGAATTTTGGCATGGTTTCAAATGTTGGACATTATGAAGGATCCTTGAAAAGAAATCATATATTTTCTTCAAATAAATGAATACCAATATGTGATAAGGTAAAGAATGATCAATTTAATGAAAGAATGATGAGTTTAATTTTTGATGACATAGTGCCCGTATGCGTAACTGTTGATTCCGTCTTCTAGTATATATCGTTTGTCATCAAAGCAACTGAGTGATACTTTATTGATTTCATAACTTCCTAATTGATGATTTTGACTCCTAATTGTTTTCATTTGATGGTGCATCTGTTTATTATTGAAGAGTGTGTCTTTATAGTTTTCATGTTGGATTTCATTTTTAATGACTTTCTTTTTTATTCCTTTTGCTGTTTTTCCACCTTTTTGATCGTCTTTCATGTAGCTATACATTTTTGATCGTAGACCGACGAATTCATAAATGGGAACTCCTGCGGCTTCATCTTTGAATTTACCAATTACTTTTTTATTTAACTTATTAAAATACGGTGAGCTTTCAGGGTAGTCGCTGTTATCGAATTTATCTTTATCGTTCCAGAAATCCCTATAGACGTCTTCGGTTTCGATTTCATAGGTTAGGGAGTCTGTATCGGTAAAGAGCTGCTTAGCCTTATTACCATACTTATCTTTGATATAGTTATAATGAAACTCATACATTAATGTCTTACTAAGATCTAGAATACACATACCCACATATGCCGGCCTGTTTAGGGTTAGTGTTTCTTTGATCTTATGAACGGCTACAAGGTTTTCATTGAAGATCTTACTACTTACATAAGTAGGTTTAGCAGCCATTTTTAATAGTTTCTTTTCATCAGTTACTAATCTGACATCAACTCTCTTTCTTAAGTTTTCCATTGTTTTACCAAAAACACTATTATTCATAAGTTTGAAAAACTCTTTTTCAAAAGCATTTTTAGCATTCTTTCGTTTGTTGGTGTTGAAGTCAATGTATTGTTTAAGCCAAGGTGACTGATTAAATTCTAATACTCGATGAACTTTAATGACTTTTAATCCAAGATCTGTATATAATTGAAGGTTTCTATAATGTAGAACGTATTTTTCTTTGTTTCTTAAAGTTGGAATCAGTTTTTGTACGAGACCTGTTGATATATTATATTTATTCGCAATGTTTTTACAATATTCAGACAACATGTCTTTAGTTATTTTTATCTTTTCTGGTCCTAATGGGTAGTCATTGTGAAGATTATGCAGTTCTTTAGGATATTCTAAATCAACTTCTAGTATCAAACCCTTTTTACTGTCTTCTTGGTACTTATCCAGGTTAATATTGTCAATCTGGTTTTTAGTCATCCATTTGAAACCACCAGTTGGTAAATATTGACTCATCGCCCAACCATACAGATTGTTCGCATCTAGATACATAATATACTTTGAGGGCGTCTTTTTATTGTATGATTTCATATATTTATTGTTAGCTTTACCGTATCGATTGGCTATATACGATATACCACCACGCATACCCTTTTCAATGAATTGAAACATATCAACATCTGTCATAAGCTCTAATTTGATATCAGTCATTTTTAGCATAGCATCCCATGACAAACCAGGAGATGTGAAATAATGACATGGATCAAGTTTATAGTATTCTAAGCATGTTTTCCTAAAGTTTTCAAACACATCAGCTAATAGAAGGATATCAGATTTCAAATACAAGTCATGATACTCACCCATTGTTTTAAGCATGAATGTTTCCCATACAGTCTGAGCATGTTGATAATCTTGATTGCTTATATGCTCATTATTCATGATGCTAAAAAAGTCTTCTTTTGTTGGTAGTTTTTCATTGAATTTATCAAAACTGTCCATGTAGTCATAAGGATATACTCCTTTTCGAGCCATTAAATCAAGCTCTTTACCTTTAAATTTTTGAGAGGTATATTTTAATGATTCTCTTGGTAGATTACTCACTAGTTTTTCCAAGCTAGAGCTCATAAATTGGAAACTATCAATGAAGGTTAGATGATTGCCCAGCATAAAGGCCATATACTTTTCCATGTTGTTAGGTATGGCATTAATATTCATCTGTATCTCCTCTCCTTTCTTATTTTTGTATGTATGTTTCTTAACAATAGCTCCAATCTCTTGCATTATAAAATGGCTGTCATAACCTCTCAAATTATGGAATATAACAGGAATTTTTATCTCTGCTGGATTTACTCTGAGTTTAAGATTACATTCTTGATGAGCAGAGCCTCTGTATTTACCAGTGATGTGACAATGGTCTCGGACTCGAATGTCCTTATCAGTATATTTTTTATTACAAATATGACATTCTTTGGCTTTTTGAAATTCCTCTTCATCATCTTTTGTCATTTTTAATGGTTTGTTAAATTCCTTTTTCATAATATTTTTACAATATTTAACTTCTTCTATCATTTTTTCCATGAATTTGTACACAGCCTTTTCACCTCTGTAAATTTGTATTGGTTTGGTATGTTTATCATCATAACAACAAACGACCTTATATCCATAACCACAGTCTGTATGCTTCTGATAAGCCTCTGTGTATGATTTATCATTATTGGGTTGACAACCATGTATTTTTTCAGTAATAGCCTCAAAATCTGCATAAATGACGAATGGTACTGGTAGTTGTTTATGAAAGTTGTTGAATCTTAGTATATTATTATCCTTCTCAGGCATTTTTATCGCTTGTGTGCCATTCACTTGTATACAGTTTTCTTTATGATCAGTTAATACTCTTTCAGAGCTGAAGCATTGAAGACAATACATGCAGAAATGTTTTCTTTCTTTGTGTTTTGTCTGATTGTACATTAACTTGTTAAAATCTTTAATCAAGACATAGTGCTTGTTTTCATTTTCTGTTATAAGAAGCAGATTCATACGGTCTGCATATTTTTCTTTTGAGACATAAATTGGATATGGTTGTTTATCTTCATAACCGAAAACATTTATGTTGATATTATTTTGTTTTTCAATCTTGTTGTACTGTTTGGTGGTGACTGGGAATTCAATCCCCGAATAATCTAAATTTTCAATGAATTGCTTGTCAACTTTTTTAATTCTCTGTGGGTATTTGTCTAGAGGATTCAAATGTCTAATGTGACAACATCTAAAGCATTCATTGTCATTGTTTTTCATGTTTATCAAACCTTTAGCACTGTTTCTGAGTTCTTGGGGTAGTTTAATATATGAAGATCCTCTCATTGGTTGATATTTTACAATGTTTAGATAGTGATTATCAATAGATTGAATATTCCAACCAGATCCCTCTGAAATCCAAACTGCAATCTTATTTAGTATGTTTTGTTTTGACATTTGAAGTGATTCAGTAATCTCTAGATTATTTATGATTGTTTGAGCTGGACTGTTGAAATATGCGGTCTTATACACTATTTCTCCGTCTGACATTTTTGTAAATGTTACCTTAAGCGTTTCAACAAATTTCAGTCCTTTCATAGATTTTAGTATACTTATAATATGATATGCAGTAGCCGTTCTTGTGTTCTGTAGTTGCACTAGTGGGTCTTTTTTATTTTTAATACTTATTTCATAAGACTTTGTGTAGCCTTTCAGAGCTTTGTCTGTTTGCTCTATTTTAGATCTTGGAGCAGGAACTGGTTTTTCCAACACTTGTTTTTTAGTTCTTGGTGCTGGAATTGGTTTGTAATTATCTCTGAACTCAATAGGTGGTAAAATGATATTGTCTTCATACTCCGTGACCATCTGTCTGACAGATTTTCTTGGTGTAGGAACTGGGCTCCTACGTTGTTTTTCGCCATCCACTATTATAATTTTAGGCTTCTTTTTCTCTTGCTTCAATAGCATTTTGATTAGTTGAGACTTACTCAATTTTTTTAATTCTGATTTTTCCATTATCTATATATATAATTATATATAATATTTCTTTAAGTCATTTTCATAGTGCGTTTATTTTTGGAATCATTTTGGAAATAATTTGAGATAATCATATATGATTGGTCATATATGATTATCTTTTTATGATATCCTTGTGTTATTCGTTGTTGTATTTTTGTGAATTCAATTGATGAATCATAGTTTTATTGTGTTTATATTTACTTGCAGGATGAAAATATTTATTACATTCAATACAATGATATTTATTATCTGGATTGTCATTATACTTCTTACAATAAAGACGTCCCATAATACGTTTTTCTTCATCGGTCATATACTTTTTAGGTCTTCCCCTTGATTGTTTTACCATTACTATATAGTATGATTATTTTTTTAAGTCATTTTAGTGCGTTTAAATATGGTTGATAATAGCCAGAAACATTAATATTTTTGGCTACCAATGAATAGCGAATACAAAGATATAAATATCTTAGAAATTTCTGGGATACTTGTAAATAGTAACATCTCTTTAAACCTTTTTTAAAGCCAAGCCTCATTAATCAAATTTGCATTACTTGTTGTATTCACAGGTGTAAAAATATTATTTTCACGTTTGAGATATTTGACATTATCCACTTTGGTTTGTTTCAACACATTACATTCATCATCGTATCTATTGTTTTCTATCTCATTGCAGATAATATTCAATAACTGTTTCAATGTTATATCTTCATCAATTTCATGTATTTTTTTATGATAAAGTTTCAATAATTTCTTTTTATATTGTAACAGATCCAATCTACGCTCATTATCATATATTTTATCATGAAGATTGTCTATTTCATCTTCACATTCCTGAATTTGAAAATTTATTTTTTTGATATATTTCTCAATGCCACTCATGATATATATAAACATTATATATTTTTAACGTCCTTTAGAGGTACCCATGAATTGAACTCTTTTGGATAACCAGACCATGATACCAAAGCTTGTTTTTTTTTTATAATCTCGTTTGATGACCTTATCAATACGAAAAATATCTTGTTTAGCTTTCAATAACTCCTGTTGATAGAAAGATCCTTCTATTGATTCATCATTGAGATCTTTTAATTTGTAAGTTATAGGATTAGTGTATTGTATCTTATCGACTGTAAACACTTCTTCAATCCAGTTTGGTGTATAACCCTTGTCGAACACATTCCGTTTATACTTAGATATTCGAACTTTATCACCAACTTTGAAATTTACTTTTGATGATGATGGTTCCATATCACCATATAAAGTGAGATATACACTTCCCTTGTTCTTTTTATTTACTTCTGCCGGTTTCATTTTGATGCTTGAATGTTTTGTATTATTGTATTCATTTAATAGTTTCGGTAACATGTCTAAATATTGTGTTGTATTTTGAGCTGTAAATTGTTTCCACATTTTAGATTTTAATGTTCTGTTAAATCTCTCAATAACAACAGCTTTACCTTCATTGAAAGTAGAATACATCTCAATATTATTTTTCTTTAACCAGTCTTTGAAAGTTTTATTATAGAATTCAGATCCTTGATCTACCCATAAATATTTCGGTTTTCTTTTATACTTTTTAATAACATCATCAAATGATTCAGTAATTGTATTACCGGTTTTATTTTTAATGGGAATGCTCCAAGCAAATTTTGAAAACACATCAATGATATTTAATAAATATCTATATCCTTTATTCCATTTTGAAAACTTCTGCATTTCTACAAGGTCAGCGCTCCAAATATCATCTATTCCATTAACAATAACTCTTCTTGTTTTAAATTTTCGTTTGATTGGCTTATGTAATTCATCGGCTAATTGTTGAGCCCAATCATTTTTACTCAACGCCGCTTCCCGTTTTTTGACTTCCTTCTTTGTTCAACACCGAGGCCTAATCTAGCCTTAGTTGCTATTACATTTCGAGCTACAGTATGCCCCCATTGTCTTTCTTTCCAAGGAATAGCATCAAGAGCCTTAACCATCTTACGATCTGCATCATTCTTGCATTTCACTTGGTTACTTTTTGGTTTATTTCCACAAATACTGTAATCAACGTCATGTTGCATCGCAACTGCATCTGTTCTACCCGTTGGTTGCTGATAGATCTCAAGTATTTGACCAGTATTGGGATCATACTTCAACTGCTGTTCAAGAGGGTTGCCAGGGCCTGTATAATGATGTCCAGGTAGTACAAAACCCTTCTTGGGTGCTATCTTTAATATAGCCTTATGTATATCAATAGCACCGCCTTTGTGTGAAGGATCTATTTTCTTTGATAAATCTGATGTAATACTATCCAAAGCTTGATCCAGATATTTGTTAGCCATACCTTTGATCTTTTGTTTAGCAAAATTTGATTTAATCGCTTTCCTTAATGTCCTCGGAAACTTGGAACAGCAAACAACAACAGCACATTGCGGTGGTTGGGTTCTGGCCCCAAAATCGTCCATTTATTAACAAACATAACAAACCCTAGTATAATACAGTACGGCTATACACATGTACATATCCGCTTCATGAGGAGTTTCTAGGCATATTTAAAAGTAGAATGACAACAACCATCCGAAAGTTTAAAGCTCGATTACGTTGAAGAATCGACACAAAGGTGCCAGAACCACAATGGCTAAATATCCGTTACACATTACTTTTAAACAACCTAATTATCATATATTTGAATACCAAAACCCAGGACCTCCCTCGTCCATAAGGAAATCATTTCTCTTTCCGCTACTTATTCATTGCATTCATAATACTCTACAAGAGAAATGGAATTCCTTAATGTCCTCGGAAACTTGGAACAGCAAACAACAACAGCACATTGCGGTGGTTGGGTTCTGGCCCCAAAATCGTCCACACAAGGCGAAAGCATAGTTCAAAAGAAAGCTAGAGTCAAACTTTGAGGGCCTTGGATACTGACAGAAGAGTCTCCCAGCGGTCCCTGATATATCGGTTCCTCGATGCGTTGGATCTCCATCCTCCATGTGCAGAGATGAGACGGTCTGATATGCCACGTTCCGAAGCCGCAGAAGCGCCACCAGATCTTAAGCTGTGTAAGCCAGTTTTAAAAGTTTTAAAAAGAGGAGTTTTAATGACAATGTAGGGTTGCTTTCCCACTGATGTCACTAAAGGTTGCTATTTTTCGAAAAAAAAAATGGAACTAGTATACAGATGCGCGCTGGATTCTATAAACAATCGAACCTTCCGAAAAGGTTCTTTAATAGACCAATATCACGCTAGCATGGCATGAAAATATATTTAATTTAATGGGGAAAAGAGTCCAATATCAAATTAAGCACATTAATATCAGTAAAACTGTAAAGTTTCGTAAAGATTGTTCGTACACTGACGGAGATATGAACTTTTGAAACTTAGTACTCTTGCCTACTTTTTATAAAGAAGTGTATGGGAAAAACACGAAAACGAGGCTGGACGGGCAATCTATGCCCGTCCACCATACATTTCTTTGTAAAAATGCTCAGTTTCAAAATTCATATCTTCGTCAGTATGCTAGCAATCTTTACAAAACTTTTTAAGTTTACTAATATCGATATGCTGAATTTGATGCTGGGCTCTTTTCCCCAATAAACTAAATATATTTTTGTGCCATGCCAGCGTGATATTGGTTTATTAGCCAACTAAACCTTATGAAGCCTTAAGCAAAATAAGAAAATAACTTGCTCAAAACAACAGTGAAACCTGTATTTAGCGGACACCCTCGCGACCCTCTCGCTGGAGTCTCGCTGGAGTCCGCTGAATACAGTCAGGTTCGTTTTACAGTAAATATGGGAAGAAAATTTCGGGACCCAAGCAGCTGGTGTCCGCTTAATAGAGGGTGCCCGCATAATAGAGGGGTCCCCTTGCTTAATTTCACGGGGTCCACTTTTTCAGGTTTTACTACATTCTGTTGTCTCAGTAAGGGTACACCATAAAGTGCATATGAACCGAAAATCTTTTTACGCAGTTCTTTTACTCCTGTATTAAGGAAAGTCATTAGGGTCACCGTACGTAATAGCGTGCAGTAGTAATTATCTTTTTGGTGTCATAAAAGCTGTTAGACAACAACTGAAATGGAAACTTAATTAGAATTGATGGATTTTACAAACAAATTAATAGGACCTTCCTTCATTAGTTAGCCAACTGAGCCTTGTGAAGACTTCCTCAGTAAAGAATAAATAAATAACTTGCACAAAAGATATCTTATTCTCTTATGTCAACCTAATAACTATAGGAAAACGCCATTTAACTATATTACAGCGCGAAAGCGCGCGTGATATCGCCTAATTCTTAGCCGACGAGGCCGTAGGCCGAGTGGGCTAAAATTAGGCGATATCACGCAAGCTTGAGCTCTATAATAGTTTTATAATTCAACACATTGATAACAAAGCACAGTTTGAAGAAAAAATATCGAGGCCGGTCCGTCATTTTTGCATTCTCTTGTCAAAATGCGAAATTTACCGCCATCGTTGGATATACGTCATGTAGACATAGCGTATATCGATAACTTTCTGACCATATTTGGGCAGTGTATCAATGTGTTGAATTATATAAAAGCAGTTATAAGCATCAACAAAGAGACACTGCATTATATAGTAACAATTATCCTTTTTTGAGATAAAAACTAAAGACAACTAAAGTGGAAAGTTAATGAGAATTGACAGGGGCGGATCCAGGAATTTCTGAAAGGGGGTCCGGGTGCATGTTCCCCGGAAAATGTTTCCGAATTAACCCTATTCAGACTGGGCTTTTTTTGGCAATCTGTGACTGGGGGGGGGGGGGGGGGGGGTTCCTCGGACCCCCCTTCATATCTCTGGAACCAGCAAGGCTAGGACCATGAAGTTTTTACACAATGTTCACCTCCATACAAGGAAACCTCACACCCAGTTTTGACCTGCCACACCTAAAACCTTTAAAACCTCTATACCCTCTAAAACGCCATTTACGGCATTCCTGAGAGTCGAAAAGCGTTTGTTAAGTCAAAAACTTGACAATCAGTCAATTGGTGGAAGTATTCTGTTATTCGTATGAACCACATGGGAGACACAGGTCTGATGGGGGGGGGGGGTTCGGAACCCCCGACCCTCCCCCTGGATCCGCCACTGATTGATCTATTCTATAAACAATAGAACCTTCTTGAAACGTTCCGGCCTTAAGGCGGGAATTAACCTAAACGCCACTTTTCCGCCACTTGACATGGCTTTAATGGAAATATCTCGTTCACGTTTCAAGCAATCCAAAACCTCTATGCTTAAAACATAAACCTATGTTATGGGGTGTTTTGTAAATTTTTGGGTGATTTTGGGGGATGTTTGGGAGGAAATAGTTTTTCTCAAAGGATTAGTAAAATTTAGAGAAATAAGAAATTTAGAAGATTTAGTGAAGTTTTAAAATTAGAGTTTGTAGTTAATAATTAATAGACGGATACCAAGTTAGTCCACTAGCAACCTGGGGTGCTCTTGCGTGGGTATCGACTGTCTGTTGGTGTTCCAAAAATCATTTTCTTACTCCTATCCCTTCTTAAAACCTCATCAAATTTTATTCAAATTTAGGTTAACTCCTGCCTTAAACATGTTAAAGGTGCTCGATGTCACCATTTTAGTTACTTTAAAAAAAACGATATATTTCAAGTTTATTTCTTCTCTCATGGAAAACTGGCTAAAACTCTGATTATGTTCTATTTTATCTACGAAAATTCACTTAATATTTTGCTCTTAGTGTTCTATAAGCATTTTGTGTACGACAAAAGTACTTAGTTTTAATTAATTTGTGGCAGTTTTGACCCCAAAACCTCAAGATCACCATGACATAGTTCTTTTTATTAGGCAACTAAGCTTCCTAAACTTTCTCTAATGCAAAGCTAATATCTATAACCCGAGTTATAGGCTTCATGTTAGTAATTTGTTTTATCATTTTTGGTGTAGGAAAATATTCAAGGACACCGTAATAAAGTGCAGTCGTAATTTATATCTTTGTTGTGATAAAAACTACAGCAGCTGTTGTAGATGTATCAGCAGCGGGTTCACAGTTGACGAATAAACCCACAAACAACCAACTATTTCAACAACTAAAATGAAAACTTAGGCGGTCTGTATTATTTTTTTAGCTTACAGTGTTATTGTCATTAAAATTGCCGGACTTTGAAGAAGAACACGGACCTCCTGGTCGAAAGTTTCCAATTAAGACTGCTTTTCAGTGCCTTTCAAACTAAGTAATAAATTATTCATTCATTTCTACTTGTTAGCGAGCATTACGGAATGTTAAAAGACTATCTACAGTTGCGTTTACGGGAAACAACAAAAAAATATTTATCTGTGGTAAGTGAGAAATAACTGTCGTTTCATATGTCTTTTAATACTTAAAATATTTCATAAGTCAGTCATGAGATAAAATTGTCGAGATCCTCCAATCCACCCACTATAATCCGAAAGTCGATATTTTTTCTCTTGATCTGTTTAAATTGGTACGAAGATCTCTGAATCAATCACGTTATGATCAAAACTCTTAAACATTGCTGTTAAATTTTCATGGGTTCAAAAGGCTTAAAGTATAAACGATCAAGTAATTTAAAAAGGAGTTTACGTTCTAATTCACTACGTTCAAACGAACGTAAATTATTTTCGCCTTAATGCGGGTGTCACACAGTCGCGATTTTGCTTCACGATTACCTGACGATGCGAAAAGTGACAAAAATCATGAGTCCCTCGCGAGAGGTCTTAGAGCACTTGACGGGCTCTGATATAGGACTTAAGTGGTCTTCAGTGTGTCTTGAAGGACGTGATAAGTCGGCAAACTCTCACGAACATTTTGACCATGCTCAAAACAATCGTGAGAGTCAGCCGATCTATCTTCGTCGGGTAGCGGACGCCAAACCGTCGTCAACTGCTCTTAAATGCTCTTGACGGTCGGGAGTTGCTCGTGAGCCGCTCTAATTGATCGCCAGTCCCACTGATAGGTCGCCAACAGATCGTGAGTAGGACGCGAATGAACGTGGATTGCTCTGTTACGGCACGTCTGTTGATCGTGTATAGCTCGTTTGTAACTCGTGTATAGCTCTTGACAAACGTGAGTTGGACTTCACCTTGTGGTATTTTTTTATTTTGACGCCACATTTCCTACGTTCTTTTCGCGATATTTTACAAATTTAGATCGTGAAGGTCGTGAGCTGATCGTGAGTTTAGGTCTCGACTGTGTGACACCGCCTTAAACAATCTGTAAAACAGACATAAAACAGCAACAAGAATTATGATGGTTGGATTCTCACAAGGAGAATCGAGTTTATTTTAATACAAGAATGCTAATGGTCGATTTACAAATGGGCACAAATCAAAGATAGGCATCTGTTATCTTTCACAAACGTCTTCTTGTTCGTACATGTCTTTTGCAGTATTTGTTTTCCAACGGCCATGCAGCTGCAACAATTGTTTGGAAATTGAATTGTTAGTATTACAAACAACTAAGGTAATGTTCCCAGCTCTTAGACTATGTATTTCAGGGTGATATCCTAACTCTTAAGCGAACTGTATTTCTCAACATCTTGAATAGGATAATTTGCCTTTTCTGAGACTATAAATACCTTATCGTTTATGATAAGAGGTCTAAATAACGGCAAATCAGAACGGAAATCAATATAAGCTGCTTTTATGTATTTCATTGAAACACTTACCGGGAAATACTTATCATTTAACTTATTAATTTTGACAAGATTTCCTTCCCTGTACACGTCGGTTTTACTATGAGAAATCGGAATTGTTTGGTGATCCTCAGAACTAAATGCATATGGAGAATGTACAAATTTCATTATATCGGAAAAGACCTGAAAAATCTATCTCACAAATAGCAGCAATCCTAGATCCCTTAAATTAGATACAGACAGATAATATATTTATCTGGTATCCTTATAATCATATCTGAAGAAACAGAGCATTTCTTTGTTACTGGTTTAGACCTTAATCGTTTCAGTATTATCCAGGGGATTAGAATCAGGTACAAATGTATGTATCCACTATAATGCAGAATAGGCTAAAGTGACGGATGAACTAGATTTTGCCCGCTCGAATAGAATGGCAAATAGACATCCAACATAGTGGGGGAGGGGGGGAGAGGAACGGTGTCTGAAGAGAAACTTGTTAAGCGTGGCATCAGTCGAAAAACTTCTTAATTTCGAAATTCTGTTCTTCGGTAAAAGTCTCCAGGAAAGACCTCTTAGTAGGATCTGTGAGCGCGGAAAAGAAAATAATACGACAGTTAGTATGCAGCAATAACTAAGTAAACATAGTGTATAGATGGTAGGAAAACGTTACTTATGAAAACAAGCTCCTCTCGATGCCAAACGTACATGTAGACAGCTACGTACAAACGTGGCGGCCAGTGCCATTCGTAACCACAATTCTTTGGCAATCATACAAAGACATACAGGCCAGCGCTATTCATATACAAATAGGCCAGTGCCCAATGAGTATAAACATACAATTAGTATATAGGCCAGTGCCCAATGACTATTGTTTAAGGCCAGTGCCACTCATACCTTTCAACCTGCAGAATGCATATAAATCGACTCAGCCGGTGCCTTACAAACACTGGTGGCGTAACAATATAGGATTAGCCGGTGACATTGAGCGAAATTGTGATCTTTAGTATTTGGTGAAATATTGATTAAATAAATAAATATTAGAAACTAATGAAAATGAGACCGTTCGGCCATAATTTCTAGAAAAAATTTGGGAAACCCAACCGAGAATTTCAATTTTTCCCTGTTCCAAAAATTTTATTCCTATGAATAGTCTATAATCAACAACAAAGCCACTATAATTTCTGCAAAGCAAAGACCTAAAGGAAACAACAGTTGCGACTGCCAACTGCGAATATAAATAATGAAGAACCCTAGTTACTAAATACACTAGGGGCAGCACCAGACAATTTTCGCCTTGAAACCTTTGAACAACGAAAGTAAAATCTACACCAGAGTAACCCGGATTCCAAAACCTACAACACACCATGGAATTCTGAAATTATAATAATTAGCAAAGTAATCAATAATATGGGGCACCCACAAACTGTCCAGGTGATCAAAAAATGTGTTAGAAATCTGCCAGTCATCTGTATCAATGAAGCGGCTAACAAAATCAGCTCTTTCTGTTTCGGTACGAGGGATCCACTGTTTCCCAAGATGGATTTTATGTGTAATGCAAATAAGAAAAATCTGAAAGCAATACAATGTAAACCCATTTTATACTGCCGACTTCAACAATTCTTGCGGCGGATTGGATGTCAGTGAACCATTTAACACAAGAACCACTCAATAGAGTGGCGCAAAAGCATAAAGTTCCCTCCATGTAGAACTTCTATAATTTTCGCCATACTCCCACATGCCGTGGTGAATATATTCATCATTTAAGCTCATGTGTGCCCCGAACCCGGAGGCACCAGCATCAGAGTAAACAAAACGATTTGGAGTTTTATTACTAAAACAGTAACAGTAACAGGGGCTCTCCCCGTAAAGCCCAGAAAGGTTTGTTGAGGGCTCCTGCTCCTTTTTAAGACACTGTAATATATCATCTTTGTAAATAATATTATTGAGGCAAATAAATATTGATTGATTGACAGTATATAACATTAGCATAGCCAAAATGTTTGGTTCCAGCAGTAAATATCTTTTCGAGAATACTCTTCTAAAATAAACATTGAATCCCGATCTTGGACAGCGACTGAACCGACATGGAACAATGCCTAGACATAATTCTGTTGTTTATACCAACAACTGCACACGCAGAAATAATCTTTCCGCCAAATGAAGCCAACGATCTGGCAGAAATCTGAAACTTAGAATTAATGACATTATCGACATCGAAATATTTACAACAACTCTATCTACGGTCGGTAATATGAACCATCGCATCGTAGAATTCCAAGATAGACACAGCCATTCAATAAGTTGACAAGCTTCCAAAAAGACTTATCGTTGCTACAAAACCAGTACTGGGAAGATATATATAAATACATTTATTTTTGGTTGATACCCTGAATTCTCCAATGCTTAACTAAAGGTCGTACACGCTTAGTGAAATATGGGGAACTGTAGATAAACCGAAAAGTAACCGGCACAAAACGCAAAGAAACGGGGTTTTCCTAAATTGCAAGATCCCATGAAAAACCCTAGAAAAATTTAATGTCGATTAACAAAACTCTAAATGATGGCAACCGCTCTTTAAATCGACCGTAAACATAAAAGAGTCCTTTTCAAAATAGCTAAGAGCAATTTACCAATCCTCATACTTGGTGCGTTTTTTTTTTTTTTTGTTTTTTTTTTTGTTTTTTTTTTTTTTTTTTATATAGATATATATATATATATATATCAAACATAATATGTTGGTGTTACAAGTCAGGTATATAGCTCTTTTACCAAAGGTTGGATAGAAACAGATAAATGATTGACAAAATGTGGCGGCGAGTTAACCTCGAACACGGCCAGCCTTCCGTAATTCCGCTATTGTTTGCTAACAAACTCATTGTGCAATCTAGCAGACTTATTGTTAAGGAGCTTAATCTTACTAGGTTCCTCAAAGAAGGGTAACTAATAGCCGTCTCTAATGACATCTAATATAAAACTTGACACACCAATATGTTCAAAAAAGTTCCGTTCCTCTTCAAATTTCCTTAAACCGTATTGAAAGCAGTGCTTAGATTCTGGCACTCATATTAGACATACCTCAGAAAGCTCGTGTTCCAAAACAGTGATCAGATGGGTGATTACTTTGGTGCCGTTCCTGATGTAGCGTTTCCTGTTGATGTGGGATAGAAGGAACCTGCTGAATAGCCATGATGGCCGGCGGGAGAGGTCCAACCTGATCTGCCAATCTATTGCCCAATGACTGTACCGAAAGCATTTGAAGCAGCAAAACTTGAAACTTGGAATAGATTCTAAACAGACTGTGAGGGTGGGTGGGCGGGAATGTAATGCGTTATAAACTCGATTAGTTCTGCGAGAGAGAGAGGGAGAATGAATTCTGATTCACTCTTATATACACATCTGAAACAATGGAATAACAGACAAACAATAGAAGCACGCTGAGGCGTGCGAACCTCGCAATGTCTTAAGAAACATCTAGTAACACGTGAAAATACATTTACGTTCTAATTCACTACGTTCAAACGAACGTAAATTATTTTCGCCTTAAACAATCTGTAAAACAGACATAAAACAGCAACAAGAATTATGATGGTTGGATTCTCACAAGGAGAATCCTACGAGAAATCACAAAGTAAACGCGCAAACATTGAACGCGAGTAAGAACTCACCAAGCCACGAAAAAGAAACTGATTATCAGCAGCATATTTCGGCTTCTTATCTTCGTTAGGTCTTCCATCGGAGTTGGCCTTTGCTTTCCTCGACTTCTTCTCGTCTTCCGGACCCGATGCCAAGTCGTCTGACTCGTACTCGTTGACTACTAGCCAGCTATGTTTATTCCTGTCGGCAATTCTGATGAACTTTTGCCTCATGTGAATTAAGGGTTTTGCTTTCAGCAATAAGATTGTTAATTACTGGAATATCAGTCGACGGATTAATAGCACTCTGAATTTGGATCAAAATAGAATTTAATTGAGCGTTAAACTTGAATTGTTTCGGGTTTTCTTTGAATTTGTAATTCGACCGTGTCTTTCTCTATCTTGTACTTCGATTTGCTTCCCCTTCCCTTCAAGCCGTGTGTTAAGATACGATTTAAACAAGCCAAAGACCTGCTGAATAATCACTGGATTCGCCTTGGACAGTCGGAGTTTAAGGCTGAACACCACGAGAAGATTAACCGCCCGTTGTTTCGTTTAACCTTTCCGACCTTCCGAACCTACGCTAACCGAAGAAATGTGCACCGCGAAAAAATTCACCGCGTGTTGAACCGTTTATACTCTCAGAATCGGACATCACGGTAACATAATGTAATGCGTTATAAACTCGATTAGTTCTGCGAGAGAGAGAGGGAGAATGAATTCTGATTCACTCTTATATACACATCTGAAACAATGGAATAACAGACAAACAATAGAAGCACGCTGAGGCGTGCGAACCTCGCAATGTCTTAAGAAACATCTAGTAACACGTGAAAATACATGTGTTACATTTTAAGACTCCCGAATTTTTCAGCAAAAATCCGCGATTTATAGACGCGAATGCCATTTTTTGCTTGACATTTCGTCAAAATGACTCGTAACTTTCCAAAACATTGTTTATGGCATGAGTACTAACTTTTCTTTTACATTGTGCTCTAATTTCTTATAATCATATCTGGGACATCAGCACAGAAGAAAAACAAAAGAGGGTAGATATTATTGATAGTGAACTCCGAGCATTCTGCCAAGGTATGTGTTTGGTTATTGTCATGGTTTTGAATTTTTTTGAAATTATTCAAACGCGTACGGTTGTCAATTTTGCAAACATAGCTATGGTATTCCGTTGCGGACAAAATGTCCAAATCGTAAAATGAGAAGTCCAGAATCGAAAAGATAATCCAAAACCAGAAAATGAGTCGAGATGTGCAAAATGTGAAATCGAAAAAAAAAAAATCGAAGTCGAAAAAAAATTTGAAGTCGAAAAAAAATTCGAAGTCGAAGAAAAAAATGATTCAGAAATAAATCGCACTGCTGACAGCCAATCAGATTGCAAGGATCACTAGTGATTTCCATAAGATGTAATAAAAGGTGAAAGCTGTCATGAGCCACTGAGGTGTGGCTGATTATCTTTTATAACAAGCACAATAAGACGAATTACATAAGTTACGCGAAGAAATTCACAAGGATGATTTTTCATTATTTCTTGAATCATTTTACTAAAAAAAAATACTATAGATCATGATCGATATTGAATAAATAGGAACACCATTGAAAACTTGCGGCTTTATAGTTGGCGTCGTTATGGCATTGGCCCATATTTTGGGGGTTTCCATTAGCTAGCTCAAAAACTATGTTTTAGCCTCTGACATTATTTTAGGGCGTGTATTGTCAGAATTCGGCGAAATTATCCCGGACGAAAAAAAAATGCATAACATGTTGCTTGCTTTTCCTCAACTAGGTGATCATAGGATATGAATCTTAACCTTAAATTATTTCTATATCTGGAAGAAAAATTACAAGAAATTGACAAGCGAATTTTCGCATTTTTTTAAATTGTTTTATTTTATTTTGTCAAAAGGAACGCTTCTCTAACGTTGTGACGTTAACTAATTAATTTTGTATCCTACCCTATTGCGAAAACAAGATTGTGCCGTGATAGGAATGAGTTCCTTCGATATTAATTCACACTAGAAAGTAAAACATTTCTTAAATATCATTTTATTTCATGACTGTTAAATTGTGATATGTTCGTAATTCTAGCTCACGAAACCAATCTATTTTAGAAATTCTTTTTTGTGTTATGAACTTTCGACATTTTAATCCACACATCTCAATTACAAGTGTGACAGACAAGTTTTTCGGTTCGATCGGGCTAGGGCCTTGTAAGTGCCCCTAAAGAGAAAATTCTGTTTTTAAGAGTTCTATTGTTAATGCTTTGTTTGTATGTGATGCCAAAAAACGAAATGATTATAGAACACCAAGAGGAAGATATGAAGTGACGTTTCGAAGGGAAATTCATCCATAATCAGTTTTTAGCGACATAAGTTGGAAAACTTCAATTTATGAATACTGATAAAATCCAAGATTTCAAACGCTCAACAAAGATCCTCAAAGATAGGAAATTGTTCTCAAGTGTTCGTGCTAAGATAGGTTTGACCTTTAGTCAGAAGATGAAATTTCCGGCTTAACTGGAGAGAAGTACATAAAGTTGCTTTTTATAGCAAAGATTTCACTCCAAATATTACGGCACGTTTGGGGGTATTTTTCTAAACCTGTTTTAAACTAAACAACTTTTTAACATGTTTAAGCGTTAGTCATGTGTGAACGGGGTATTAGTGTAGTACAATGTTGCAGACATGACCAGATCGGTTTTCGCTCATAGTCAACAACAGTTTATTTCGCTATTCCCGCTTATATACATGGTATTACCTAAAAAAAAAATAACTAACATTAACATAGACATACTGAAGTATAAACAGCAATGACATTAACCACATATTATCTTACGTAGGCAAAAATGTTTGAACAAAAAAGTTCAAAAAACTGCGTGGCACTTGTAACACAATAAAAAATGGAAACTGTTAATTTAAAGAAGTGCCGAAAATTTAAAAGTTTTCTAAATGTTTCTAGATGTTTTTTAAAACATTATCACTTTTCAATTTTCGGCACTTTTATAAATTAACAGTTTCCATTATTTATTATCTTACGTGTCGGCTCTACATGTCATGCATTCAAAAACAAAAGCAGCAGTAGATCGACAAACAAAAGGATCAACACTGTTGAAAAGAAAGAGTAGTTTAGAAGCATCATCTAGGCTATTGATGTTGAAGCTGAATTGGTTTTTAGTGACCCTAAAAGTCCGACTGTAATATTCGCAGAGTTCTTGTTAAAGCGTAACGACAGGGCAATGTACCCATTATCGTATAAAGCAAAATTGGACTTGTCTGTTGAGGTCTGTTGTTAAATAAGAGGATAATTTATAAAGTCCGGAAGGGATATCCTGTTGTTTTAGTCAAAACAAGAACAACATTATCAAAATTTAACATTAGACTCTGGGAGAATTTTATTATGGTTATCTATTTCTGAAATCATTTTACCCAACGGAAATACTAGTTCAATTAAATTTAGTAAGCGGGAAAATGCACACCAAATTTGGAGTTTTATAACTGGCCTAATAGAGGTCCTAATAGCGTTGGTCCATATTTTGTATTTTCCATTAGCAGGCTATTTTAAACCGTAATCCCTCCCAACTGATGCAAATGACTCACACAGTGCCAAATCGTGCTGACATATATCGCCGAAAAAAGAAATGGTCTTAGGTCTGTTTACCAAAACATTCTTTAAACCTGCTGGCATTTGCTTGCTGAACGTATATTAAGCGTATTGCTCTCTCTTATATTCACATCCAAAATACAAATCACAACAAATTGCTAAGGGAATTTTTACATTCATTTATCTCGATTTAGTTAGTTGTTTATTATTATCTACTTTTTTGACTTGCTAGACATGTTCTCTCGTTAAAACAAATTTTCACCGACTTAGGTTTTGTAAGGTGTTATATCAATTGTCAATTACACCTTGTTTTTGATTAATTTTTCATTTTGCCAAGAAAAGTGCGCGTTTCACTAGATAAAGAGAGCAGTTTTACGATAGTTTAAGTCTTGAGCAACAACAATCCAAATATCGCTATTTTACTACAAGATTCAAGCGCTAATTCAAAGGTGTTATGCCGCACATGTTGGCCACTCCCACGCATCGACGATATTTTCGCTAAGCTGGCAGGAGGGCAGAAGTTCACTAAGATCGAGATGGAGGTGGAGGAAGAGTCAAAAGAGTATTTGACGATTAACACCCATCAGGGGTTATACCGATACAACCGCCTGGTATTCGGGATCACTTCAGCCCCAGCAATTTGGCAAAGATCAATGGATCAAATCTTAGAAGGAGTTAAGGGAACTAGTTGCATCCTAGACGACATGATTATCACAGGAAGTGATGACCAAGAACACCTTGACAACCTGGAGGAAGTACTGAAGAAGCTACAGGAAAATGGCCTACGAGCAAACCACGAGAAGTGTGAGTTTTTCCAGACAAAGATTACATACTGTGGACATAAAGTGGATAAGCACGAATTACACAAGACTCAAGAGAAAGTGGATGCAGTTGTTAATGCTCCAAGGCCAGAGAACGTTCATCAAGTCTGTGCATTCTTAGGACTAGTGAACTACTACCACAAGTTCCTGCCAAACCTTGCCACCATCCTCAATCCCCTTAATGGACTTTTAGAACAAGGCAAACGATGGAAGTGGACCACGGAGTTCGAGGAGGCCTTCATCGCAGTAACGAAGCTCATCACATCAGATATGGTGCTTACCCACTATGATCCAGAACGACCATTGAGACTAGCATGCGACGCTTCGCCAGTCGGAATTGGGGCAGTTTTATCGCATATCATGGATGACGGCTCAGAACGACCCATAGCCTTTGCGTCACGTACCCTAACCAAAGCAGAAAGGAATTACTCCCAGATTGATAAGGAAGCCCTCGCCTTGATTTGGGGAGTCAAGAAATTCCACCTTTACTTGTTTGGCCGTCACTTCACACTCGTGACAGATCATGAGCCCCTCACCTGAACTTTTCACCCGAAGAAAGGAATCCCAGCAATGACAGTTGCTCGCTAACAACGTTATGCCTTGTTTCTAGCAGGGTTTGAGTACAGTATTGAGTACAAGAACACTACCCAACACGGAAATGCAGACGGATTGTCACGCCTACCTTTGAAGAAATCTTGCAACAAGGAAGTAGTTGATCCAGTGGAGATTTTTCAAGTGTCACAGATAGAAGTACTGCCAGTCAATGCAGATATGATCCGTCAAGCAACTCAGACAGATCCGATTTTGTCACGTGTGGTGGAATACACCAAGCAAGGGTGGCCATCGGTCGGTGAGAAGGAGCTGAGAGAAGAAAGGACGAGCTAACCATACAGGATGGTTGCCTCATGTGGGGTTCACGGGTAGTAATCCCATCCAGGTACCATGCACAGCTGTTAGTTGAAATTCACGAAGGCCACCTTGGAGTTGTCAAAATGAAAGCCTTGGCCCGGAGCTACATGCGGTGGCCGGGAATGGACAGAGAAATTGAACAAGTAGCAAAAGGTTGCACTGGCTGTCAAATCACTCAGAATAATCCTAAGATCGCCCCACTGCACTCATGGGAATGGCCAGCACGCCCCTGGCACTGATCCACATTGACTTTGCGGGACCATTCTTAGGAACGATGTTTCTGATTATTGTAGATGCACATTCTAAATGGCCCGAAGTAGTACCGATGACCACTACAAGCGCCACCAGAACAATCGAGGAACTGAGAAGGCTGTTCGCTACACATGGCTTGCCAGAACAGCTGGTTAGCGACAATGGACCCCAATTACCGCAGATGAATTTGGGGAATTCTTGAGAAGCAATGGTATCAAACACATAAGGTCCGCTCCATACCACCCAGCTACAAATGGATTGGCTGAACGTTTTGTACAGACATTCAAACAAGCCCTTCGCGCGGCCCTAACGGAAAAGAAATCAATATCTTGGAAGCTAGCAAATTTCCTAATGGCCTACCGAACAACCCCGCATGCAACGACTGGGGAGACGCCAGCCATGCTCCTCATGGGAAGAAACATCAAGACAAAACTGGATGTACTTAAGCCCAATATACGGAAGAGAGTGGAAGACAAGCAGCAGGATCAAGAGTTGCGGTCAAGTCACAGCCGTACCCGCAAACTGGATGTTGGTCAAACCGTTGTTGCCCGAGACTACCGAGGCGGAAGAAAGTGGGTTCCCGGAGTCATTACTGCCAACTACGGACCCTTGTCCTACGAAGTCCGAGTCGCACCAAATGCAGTATGGCGACGGCATGTCGATCAACTCAGAGAGACTGCCGTAACCCCGAACTTTGACAAGGAACACTGTACACCGCAACAAAACCCAACAGTATTTCTAGCAACTCGGCATTCGACAAGCAGTGTTGGAGATGAAGGACTACAAACTCCTACTATGAGTGACCTTGAGCAAACATCTACCCCGGACAAGCATGCCAGCAACACTCCTGAGAACCCTCCAAGCAACCAGAGCGAGATCATGATTAGCAGCCCAGCAACACCGCCATGTAGGCGTTATCCCCTTCGGTTGCGGAAACCACCAGAGAAACTGAACTTGTAACTGAACTGAACTTTTGACTTATTTATTGATTGTGATTGGGGGGGGGGAGGAATGTTATGCCGCACATGTTGGTCTGCGGTTTTTGTTGTTACTATATGCGCACGCATGCCATGTGCGCACCTTGTTGTAGAGAACCGCCATGTTTGATTAAACCTTTTGTTGTGTTTGTAAACCCTATCTGATTTACTCCGGCGATACACAACAAAAGGTGCTCTTTCCAATTAACAGTATGTTTAAAATTTGGGACAATATTTTTAAATATTTCTTTTACTAGCAAAATTTTGCAAAATAGGTGATATATGTCATCATTATAAACGTTTTTGATTAATTCGTTTAGGCCTTCTTTTAAGCGGTTTCGACTTAGTTTTAGCTAAATCATATACATTATGTAGACTTCATTTTACATATAAATATCATTTTTAAAACTATATAAAAATGCACGTCAAGAATACCGTCACACTTACCAATTTCACGCCGAAACTTGTCTGACTCGCTCATAGACTTTCTGTAACGTTGAGAGGAACAAGATGGAATAGGTTAGATTGACCGTTTTGCTGTTTGCCATTTCCTTTCCTTGCAGACCCGTCAAGGCTAAAATAGAGTCCCTGGTGTTAGTGTCCTATCTATCTGTCTGTCTAACTGGGAGGGGGGGGGGGAGCAAATAAGCCAAGCAAAGCTACCCCCGTCATAAAAAGGAAACTTAGGGAGCTTAAGCAGCAACGACGAAGGTGACGTTAAAAAAGCAATATGTTTAGTAAGCAAAACAACAACTCTGCATTATGGTACATTTCTTTGTCGTCCCTGCACGACTACGACGTGAAATTTTCTAATTTTCACGTTTTATGGAGGGCGTAAACACACGCCGGCGAATTTTTTTTTGTCTTTTTACTAAACCGTGGAACTGGTCTTAAGAATCCGACTGCTGGAGAATTCGCCTACAATTGACAAATTAAGCGAGTTGGAATAATTGCGATGAAGTTTGAGAGAATGCGAATTCGCTTTATAAATGATGTTTTCGCTACCGCCACCGTCGTGTTATCTTAAACTCCCTATTAACAAATAGGTCATAAGTCGTACAAAGATTCATGTCAGATAGATACTAATATTGTTTACAATGCCATAGTTTGTGTCGACTTCGTCAAAAAGGACACCTTTATGGGGATATCGTTCGTTGAAAATTAATTTGCCAGATCCACCAGATTTATAGCATCAGTTTTGTCTTTATGGACGTAAAGTATCATTAGATGGTTTAGTCTGGAATCTCCGGTTGTTGCCCGCAAGTACGTTTTTAACTTCCAAGCTGTTACTTTGGGTTTGGCTTATGATGAAACCTGTCATGTCATCCACAACAGAGACCTTAATTTACTCTTCGCCGGCAATGTCGTCAGACAAAGGTCCACCTTATGACCAGTGATATTCTGACAGCAATGCAGCAATTATTATGTGTATATTTTAAATCAATAATAAGTTACTGGGACAGAAGCTTGATCTGCTTTGACCATAACCTCTTTTTGGTTCTTCTCAATTTCAGGCTTTGCGCTCCCTCCACCGAAATGGAATTAATCCAGTTCGTTACAGTTGTCATTTGGTTGTACTGTTTGTCTTCTACTGTATACACATGTACTCATGATCACGATCCATGCGGAGACTTCCAGCCTTTCTACAAAATGGCACTAAGAGGACATGTCTTTGAAACTTTAAAGGTTCGAAATTCTCTCCATTGTTTAAACGCATGCAAGATGGAGGCTAGATGTCAAAGCCTCAATCACCTTATGGGAAAAGACACCTGCGAGCTCAACGACCGCACGAAAGAGGCGAGACCCGAAGACTTTATCACAGACATTACCAAGTTGTACCTGAAAAAGCCTAAAAATAGAGGTAAATATGTAATCGTATATTTATCAGTTTTAAAGAAGTATTCAATACCACACCAATTTTAATTTTAGTAAAGTAAGTCAAAATGGAACTAAATCATGTAATTAAAATCCTGTAGTATTCACAAGGAAATGACAACACATTATTATCGGCTAAAATTAAGAGAAAACAATTGCTTTGTAATGGTCCCTTAACAGTAGGCCTAGATACATTAATCCGGATTTTTTTTTTAGGATTTTTAGAGGAGAAAAAGACTTTTAGAAAACGTAAAGATTTTTAGAAAATTTTAGGATTTTTAGAATTTTTGTGAGGTATTAAGCTAAAATTCCGAGGAAATACTGCCACTTTTCAACTTAATTAATCGCCAGTGCCAACCTGCACTATTGAGTCACTTTCCTACAAATATTACCGGTCAGCGGTTTATCCCATATTCCCAGAATGCTTTGCTCAGTTTGCTGCTTCACTGCAAGGCCTGGAAGCATTGCTGTTGTAGCTCAAAATGGCCGAAGCAATCGCCATTGCTAATGATCCAGACAGCGAGGCTTTAAACGAAGAAAGGAATGAAGAAGTTGAATCATTATTAGATGTTTTAAGAGCTCCTAGAAGAAGTGATATAGCCAGAAAAAGAAAAATAGCAACGAATCAAGGTGGAAAACGACGAGGCTCCAAAGGCGTGAAACGGACTGACTACGAGCCAAAGATCTCTGCAAAACAACGCGTTGAAGAGCTTGAAGGGGAAAACTTTCTGGTAAGAGGGAATGGTATCTATTGTGATGCTTGCAAGGAAGTATTGAGTGTGAAAAAGTCGAACCTGAAGGCTCATGCAAAGAGCAAGAAACACGAACTTAACAAGGAAAAGTTGAAGTCACTCGGCAAGCGAGAAGAGGACATTGCCCAAGCACTGCACAAGTATGACCAGGAACACCATCCTAAGGGCGAGACTCTACCTACATCAACAAGAGTATTCCGCATTAAAGTTGTACAGGCTTTTCTAAAAAGTGGTACACCTCTGAATCGCCTTGAGTTTTTTAGAGAAATATTCGAAGAAGCAGGAATGAGTCTCTCATCATCCTCGAATATGCGGCAGCTAATCCCCTTTGTACTAGAAGAAGAATACAAGTCCTTGGAAAGAGATATAAAGGGAAAAGATATCAGCATAATTTTTGACGGCACGACCAGAGATGGCGAGGCACTGGTGGTCCTTGTGAAATTTGTCAATGATTGGGAAGTGCAATCCAGGCTTGTTCGTTTCCAGCTCACCCAGGAATTCCGTTAATGGAGATGAGATGGCACTAATCATCATCGAGGTGCTGCACAGGAAACTAGATGTCCTCCAGAGTCAACTGCTCGCTGTAATGCGAGATAGAGCTCCTCTGAACACCAAGGCCCTCAGTACAGTGTCCATTTTATACCCAAGCATGCTTGATGTTGGCTGTATCTCCCACTTCCTAGACCGAGTGGGTGTGAAGTCCGTCAGTCATGTCATCATGGAATATTATCTTCACGACAAGTACGAAGGGAAGGAGAGAGTGGAAGAACCTAACCGTGAAAATCTTGCCACGCTACAACTCGACTCGATGGTGGAGTCTTTGGGAATGTGTGAAGGTTGTATTCGAGGAGTGAGCGCACATCCCTGCATTTCTTTCCCATGAGCATGAGCATCCCGACAGAAGCTATCTGAAGCCCTGCGCCAAAATCCAGTTCAGCTGAGGGTTGAGTTTGCAGCTCTTGTGGAGCTTGAAAGGTTCGTTCAAGCGACCTATACCCTAGAGGGAGACGGTGTTCTAGTTTTCATTGCATTCGAGAAGCTGGAGGAGCTAGGTACGTTTATTCACGTGCATAACTTACCTACTATCACAAACACTCTTCAAGAGATGTTTCCCCTGAATGTGGCTGACCAAAGGAAATGGTACCAGTATGCCGTGGGAGAGTGCCTTGTGCCAGCCTTTGCATACTACTCCCAGATGTTGGTGAATGATCCGGTGGTGGCAAGATCCGTCCGGGTCTTCAAGGCAGCACGTCTATTCAACCCTAAGTATGTGAGGGTGTCTCGACCTAACGCTGCAGATATCGATCAGCTAGGCGAAATACCGTTCGTAGACAACAACCAGATCCAGTCGTTAAGCAGAGAGCTTCCAATGTATCTTGTCAATGCCGCAGAGATTCTCGATGATTTTGACCCTCTGGTAGACATTTGGCCATGGTGTAAGGTACAAGATCAAGAGCTCCTGGCATGGTCTGCTGTAGTCCAACGAATCGTTCTCATACAGCCATCATTCGCCGCTGCCGAGAGAGTCTTTTCCCTGCCGGCCACGATGTTTGGCGATCAACAGCACGATGCACTAAAGGACTACATCGAAGCGGCCTTGTGCTATAGACACGCAAGCAGGCAAGTTGGCAATAGATGCACTGATCCCGATATCATTGCAAAAAGATGTAAAACGTTACAGTTTTAAAACTCTTTAACTGAATGGCAAACTCTCAACATGGTTAAAATACGCTAAGCTGGGAACGTTATTTTTACCTAACAGTGCCCCTTGGATCCATTTCTGAGCTGCCAGCTGTAAGTTGTAAAGAAATAAAGATGAGTGAGGGACAAGCGGTCAGTGGAAAATACTGGCTGAGTTTGATAAAACTCAATATGACTGCACTCGCCCATTGTAATATGACGACGGAAGGTAAGCTAAGTTGTTAATACGTTTAAATTTAATTTTTAGGTGTTTGGCCACGGATCACCGTACTTGTTTACACGGATTTCAACAAGCGTTTTGTATTTATTTTGTAAAAGGGAAAAAAAAAAAGAACACACTTTCATACTAATGGCAGTCAGGCCTTTTAGGTCAATTGCGAAGGTGTAATATCCAGTCCATTCCATGGCCACTCCGAAACGATCGTAGCACAGCTTAGCAGCACACTGTATTTCGCCATTGACAAGACTTTGATTTCACAGTCTTTGACCCAGGAAAAAACCATGGCTGCAAATTTAATATTCACAATGGTAAGCGACGGCTAAACTGGCGTTCAGTACTGTCGTAAGATCATTCTCACACTGTCTCCTGAGTACTACGTTTCCTAACCAGTTTCACCTCCTTCGTCGTACCTCGTAACTTAGGTCATTGACTCTTTGCTATTTCGCTCACTCTCTTGTTTGTCATCATTTGCTGCCATCTGATCCTAAATATCCGTTTCTGGCATTAATATTGGAAAGTACTCAGCTTTCTTTCTTCGGGCTTTCTGATCTTCTATCTTACACGGCCATATAGCAGGACCGGCGAACTAATGTCTTGAACCTGCGTAGCTTGTTTCTTCTCCGTAGTCTCTGGAATGCGCCTCGCGCTTTTTTCAGCCTGTTTCTGATGTCCCTTTAACTGCCTCAACCATCTTTGTATACAATGGCTGCTAGGTACGCAAACTCCTCCACATCTTCCACCTGTTCACCGATCACCACGATTCTCTTCTTGTTTCTAGATACCACGCAGCTCTTTACAACCTCTAATTTCATTGGACCTGTATATCATGCAGCTCTATTGTTTTTAGGTCTAGGGTCTATTGTTAGCCATTGTTGTGTTGTTTGTTCTATTGTTTTCTCAGCAAATCAGAGAAGACCTTGTAAGAGCTGCGTACTGCCCCCTTGTTTCTAGTGGGCTTAGTTCTCAGCGTCTTGCACTTGCTTGCGTTAAGGTTTAGACCCACTCTTAATGCTTCTTCAGTCTGTTAGGAGGAAATTGGCAATATTTATGAGAATTTCAAGAGTTTTGTGCGATTAGAAATGTTGAGTAGAAAAGACGTATTTACTTCACTTTTGCCGGTATCATTAAGCTTATATTACGAATAGAATTCAAGTTTACGCTTTGCTGTTTAGCAGTTTTCACGTTTCGTTATCTTTGCTATTTGGCAGTTTTTCAAGTTTTGCTATTGGTATTGGATCAACAGCTGGATCAATTCAGCTTGGTTTACTCCGCATTCAGCTGTGAAAGGTTTTGCTTAGTATTCGCTTTTATTATAAGCTTTTGTGCTATTCATCGCAATTTAATCTTCAAAAAGCCAACAGGGTTTTGTTTTTGACAATCAAACTTAATTGTTTTAACCTCTTTGACAAGCTGCATTCAATTACTGTACCAGGTCGTGCTTTTATTCATACTAAAATGTACTACCTTCTGAACAATAGTTTACCTTGAGTTAATCTTATCGTTCTTAATTAGGTTCGTTCCACAACTCCGCGATATCTATTCAAGTTGACACCTTGTTAGTAAATTATCGTATTCTAAGTTATGTTTAGCCGATTTTTCACGTATCAAGCTGTATACACACAATAGCTGTTAATACTGTTCTAAATTAGTCTCGTTCGGCATTCACGGTGCCTTTTCAGTTTTGTTTAACTAATCAACGACTTGGCAAGTAATGGTGTCATTTTGTTTTTCAGTATGAATAATTTAGCTGACTCATCGAAGTTAAATTTAGTAGCTTTTGTTGTAGGTGAATAACTAGATAATGGTACATCGCTAGTACGTGCTATGCAACTATTTGCCGACCTTGCAAATCTATTGATACGACACCAGAACGTGCTTAAAAGCCGCTTGCTGACTTGGCTTTTCTGCTACTTGTTTGTTTTACAGTTTTCAAATGTACATCATTTTTAAAAATAGAATTATGAACAATGGACACTTGGGTTAAAAATATATTTTGAAATTTACTTTCGCTTAGCTCAAAGGATTTCGCTTCAGACTTTCATTGTGTTTCTTTTTGTTGACTACTTGTACCTTACGTATATAAGAACCTAGTTTGCAATTGTTAGGAGATTACATCGTCGACGATTATGTTCACAAGTCAGGAATAAACGCTGTTGGAACCAAGTCAGGTTTCTTGATTGCCTTCCTGTTGCGTACCAGTTCGTGGTTTGATCCCGGACTTTCCGAGAGTGGCGGCTCTTCCTAGCAAGCGAGTTGACCATTTGAGTTAGTTTTCCCCCGTTATCAAGCGCCGAGTCCCCTAAAGCATTTTCTTATGCATCAGTCAATTGAAACCCCGGCCCCCCGACCCTCGGGGCATAGTGAGCGATAGCGGGGATTTAACGCGGCCAATACCGGGATTTAACGCACATTTAACGACGTGTTGGCCCCGGGCGGCAGTGGAATTAACAATAAAATGCAGCGAGGACAGCAGCGGGATTTAACATGAAGGACTAAAGGAAAAGCCTCGTTTGATTGTTAATAATAATGACAGGCCAATAGCGACTCCTATTGGTCGATATATTGTATCTATGACCTTCACATCATAGTTGATAACTCTTACGAGTATGTCTTTTAAAAACTCCCCTTTCTGTAGGAGATTATGGGAGGGTCCTTGAATATTTCTTTCAATAATGGTTGTCTTACTATAATAAACCATTTGTTCATTAAAATGGTTTTTAAATTTGGCACAGAAGGGCGCTATTATGTTACAAACAGTAATATTATTTTGTTTGTTTTCGATTTCTTTTTCAAAACCGACATTCTTTCGTGATGTTTGACTTCTGAGAGCGTTTTGTCTATGAGGTTATCGGGTAGCCTCTTGAACAAAGTCTTTGTTTGAAGAGGCTTATATTTTCCTCAAAAGCTGTCTTTGCATGAGGAGTTAGTTCTAAGCATTCCTTTCTTGACCCCTGGAGGGTGGCAAGAAGAAAAATGGGTATCTTGAAAAGTTTCTGTCGGTTTGAAGTGCGTTCTAACATCAAGAATACATTCTTTCTTAAATCTGTCGCCCTTGTATATACAGGTATCCAGAAAAATGATTTCTGTTTCTGAGATATCACTCATGAACTTCATGGTCGGGTGATGGTTGTTTGCTAGTTCAATGAATAAGCCTATTTCCTCTTTGCTTATGTCCCATAAAGAGAACACATCGTCAATATATCTTTTGCACACTAGTGGATCCTAGTGGTTCGGGTGGGACTTCGACTTATAAGGCGTGTCGACCGCAGACATAAAGATATTTGCGAAGGCAACTGCCATTTCTCGGTGGTTCTGGCGTGAGGGATAGCCATTTTTCTGTCATTTCATCGATATGGTTTCCTTGGTAGAGTTCTTTTATGAGTTCTTTGACTCTTCGTGCAGTTTCTACTACCATGGGTGTTTCCAGGGGTTTGTAATTTTTTTCAACGTCCAGTTGCGTCTGCCCCTCGTGTATTTTGTCTTGTTTGTTTAAAATGACAGTGGTGGAGCCTTTGTCAGCTCGCTTTATATTTATTTCCTTGTTATCTTTGAGTTCTTTTATGGCTTGACGTTCTTCAGCAGGCAAGTTGTTTTTCGGCTTGTCGATATTTATCTCTGCAAGTTGTATTTTAACCTCTTCTAGATATGTTTCTAGTGCAACCGAACGTTGAACTGGTGGTTTCAAGTTTGATTTGACATGAAAGGGGTGTGGCTCTTTATCCTGCCCGTGAAAGATGTACTTAAGGCGTATTCGCCTTGCAAATGCGTTAAAATCTTTTAAGAACTCTCTTCTAACGTGACTTTCATTAGTCAGTTGTGTTGGAAGTTAAGCCCACGTGACAATAAGTTATTTTGGTTGCGTGTCATTTCGTGATCTGAGAGGTTTTTGATATGATTTTTTCTTTGCCTCTGTTGTTTTTTGATCTATATCTTGCCTCAATTTGATTCTCCGCTCATGGTGTCTTTTGTTTCTTATCTTTCGTTTTTTCACAGCCCTTTCCCTCTTATGTTTATCTGTATACACAGAGAAGAGACTGGAATAAGAGTCATTCTCTTTATTGTTTTGCTTCTGTTAGCGACACATTTTGTTGAGTTCCTCCATTCCCTTTTGAAAATCTGCTATTTTTTGTCCCTAAAATTCTAAATCATTTGCCTGGTGAGAAAGTGAGAAGTGGTGAAAGTGGTGAGAAAGTGCCTTATCTTTTATTTTATTTATATCAGTGCTTCTACGAATCTGTTGCTCAAGTTTTTTTACTTTGATTTTGTTTCTCTCGACTCGCCGGTTATGGAACTTGATGAGTGCGCCTAAATATTTTTCTCCTGCGCCTTTTCGGATGCCGTGAGTTTAGTGTAGTTTTTGAACTCTTCATCCGGCGCAATGTTCGCTCTTGCGTTATAACGCAAAGTCTTACGACAAGTGTCATTATCTCTGTGAGTTTGCAGCTTGCCTATAGATCCTTCTGTTTTTTTGTTTTTCGTTTCTATGTCCTCGATGGTTTCTTGTACGATACTGCGCGGTCTTTTCTTTGGTACAGCTCGCTCGTAAGTTCCCTGCGGGTCACGTTGGCGCTTCCTTGGCTGTTTGCGCAGTCTCTCATTTTGGCGGTCGGATGACCGTTCATGAGCGCTCGTTATTTCATCATCTTTATCCAAGTTGAAGTTATCGTCTTCGGGAGGGTGGATATCTTGGAGCACTGATGGGCTGCAGGCAAGGAGTCCATTTTCGTCAAGAGTTGTGTTTTCTGCTATGTTGCTGGTTTTCTCAAGCAAGACTGCAGTTTCGATTCTTTCAGTGAATCTCGTCAGTTATTACTATGTTTGAGTCTTAGGGAATGGCAGTGAAGACTGTTCTCATTCCGTTGAATTTGAATTTTGTTGGCGTTTTTATACCCAGGCAGGTACGCGAGTTTTAATTTAAATAATTAAATCGGCCTTGTTTTATGAAACGTTTGAGATACGCACCAGGATCGTATTAGAATGTAGTCACTGAATGTCTATCAGTCCCACGTCCTAGGGATAGAATTATTAAAAACGTTTAATACGCCTGTTGGGACGAGTTCGGCTGAGACCAGCAAACCCAAATCGAGATGTGTTTATTTTGTTCTGAAGTACTAATGCCCCGCTATGCGAGGCTTTTAACAAATTACTTGGCTTTGGGGCGGGGAAATTAGGGGATTTTTTACACCAGACAAATGTTAAATTCCCCGCTATGTCCCGGGGGTCGGGGGGGGGGGGGCCGGGATTTCAATTGACTGATGCATAAAATAGTCCGAAGTGGTAAAATCTTCCGTCACGAGTCAATCTCTCAGTCTTCTCATTCAGGTCGTTAAACCTGCATGACACATTGCCGCCTAGCTGCATCGGCGAAACCTCCGCGACTTCCCGTGACAAATTTATTTATTTATTTAGTTGTTTATTTTTAGTTATTTTAGTTTACCACATATTTTTACAGGAATATATAATTTAGCATAATTGCCAGTTTGAATAAAGTCCTGTCTAACATATACTTTATAACTAGTGTATCCAAAAGATAGTAACTGCTGCGGTAAATTTGTTGTAATAATGCTGTTTTATCATCTCGCTGGTATTACAAAATTTTCTCTTTCGTTTTTTGAGGGGAAGCAAAGCAAATGTAACCGGGATGAATCGACGAAAATTCCAGCTGATAAGACTAATTTTGTTTTGTAATTCACGCATCAAGTTCCTGCAATGTCTGTAGAATATTGTTGAGTAAAGGACGCGTTGACCACGAGGAAGGTGCGAAAATTTAGGTTAATTACTGTGTTCACGTCTCCCAAGCTCAGCTCAGGTTTCGCGTCCCCAAGCGCTCAGCTCAGTTCAGTCTCATCGACCGCTGTCGGAGTGATTTCAAAGTAAATTTGTCTTTTATTCCGTACAATCTTCGAAAATCTTTGCCATTCAACGGTCCTATCACCATGCCTCACAGTCCTCACTCAACTCGTGGTAGTCTTCGACACTTCAGTTCCGATTTCGACTGGGACATGTTGGACCAAAATATTACAAATCTCGCAGCCAACAGCTTGAAGCAGCAAGCAAGGCTCTTTTTCGTGGCGCAGTGCATTCTGGCCCAAAATGTGTTCGTGGCGCAGTGAATTCTGGTAAAAAGCGATCAAATCGAGATTTTTCCTAGCTTATATTTTTTTCTCATATATTTCTCTTAAATCCTGATTATGTTGCTGCTCACTCGCTACGCTCGTTCCGCAGCAATAAATCGTGCCCAAATCGCACCAAAATCGCCTCTAGTTTACACACGCGATTTGAAGATGCAACTGAATACGGTCAGTTCGCGGCTACATAAGCCGCGACTTATGTAAGCCGCGGCTTATTCCTCTCGTATAAATGGCCCTAATATCTTATTATAGCCTCGCGCGAACGCCCCTAGCGGCCGGGAGCGGAGAGGCGTCTGTATTCGTAGGCTAATCTATCTTATTAACGCATTGCTTTTATTTCCCCAGACATCGACGAATGTGTCAGTGGTATTCACGACTGCCACAGTTTTGCTTCATGTACAAACACTGTGGGGTCCTACAACTGTTCATGTAACCACCCTTTCATTGGAAGTGGAAAAAGCTGCAAACATTCTGCGTCAGGTAAATAAGTTACATTGATCTCAAACTTTCAGTACATGTTGCAATTATTACAACATGATATTAAGGTGCAAAGAGTGAAAGACACAAGCAAAGAGATGCAAAACGCTTTCCGTGATTATTGGTTTGGTCACTGTTTGGCTTTAAGTTAACTCCTACCTTGGAATAATTTCAACGCACTGGCATTCCCATAAATGTTCAGGCATTGGCAGCGAAACTTTCTTTTTGATCACATCCAATCGGTGTTCACGGAAGCGGTCTCCAAGACGACGGCCCGTCTCTCCAATGTAGACAATTGCAGGGCATTATTTACGGCATGAAATGCAGTAGACCAATTGGCTTGTGATGCACGTATAATGTCCCGAGATCTTGATGTGTCCATTTGTAGTTCTAATACTGTCACTGGAATTGATGAAAGGACAGGTTTGGCAGTCACGTCGGTTGCATGGAAACGTACCCGCCTGGCGTTGGAGATCTGACGGCAAACTGCTATGGACTAGCAAATCTTTCAGATTCTTTGCGCGTCGGAAAGCTTTTAGCAGCGGCTTGTTGAAAATACCACTCCTTGTTTTGTCATCGCATAAGATGGAATAGTTTCGCAGAAGGATGTTACAAACGTCGACGTTTTTGGGGTGGTATGTGATGACCAGAGATGGGCGGTCGACGGCAGTGTCATTTCCGGGAGTAATGTCAGGTAGATTGTCTCTTCGTTTTGCTTCCGCTCGGGCACGTGCTCTTGGCATTATACGTGCATCACAAGCCAATTGGTCTACTGCATTTCATGCCGTAAATAATGCCCTGCAATTGTCTACATTGGAGAGACGGGCCGTCGTCTTGGAGACCGCTTCCGTGAACACCGATTGGATGTGATCAAAAAGAAAGTTTCGCTGCCAGTGCCTGAACATTTTACGAGACCAAACCACAACCGGAGCGACATGATGGTAGCGGTGATTAAAGCGAATCTAGGTGACCAGATCAGGAGGAGACGCAAAGA
>JAJGOT010000163.1:1447500-1452500 GCA_022457155.1 Cladopsammia gracilis | reverse complement strand
CATAAGCTTATTTGCATAAGGCGATGCGAGTGACGGATAGAACTGTACTATAAAATCAAAGTCTTGTTTTGTTTACATAAAATCGCTTTTCAATCTATCTAATGAATGAACAAACACATAAAAATGGACAACACAATCTTCTTTCGAAAATTTTTTTTCAAATCTCCATTAGTTTACGTTTAAAAGCAAAACGCGTACCATTTATTTATAGCTCATCGAGTTCAAGCTTTCTTCGATGAAATTCAAGAGATCGATACAATTGAATTTAAGCACGTTTTAAAATCAATTCTCCAAAACTTACAATAACACTAATAAAAAGTCACTCACAGATTGATATCAACATAAATTATCATCGAAAACTGTAATCTGTTTTACCTTTAAGTCCTCGCTTGCTTGGAAATTCAAATCTCCGCTTCTGGTTCTGAAATCCGTAGAAAACAAACTACTCCCGCATTGATAAAAACGTAATACATGAAGTTCCTCGTCGAAGCAAGATTTTATCCCTGAAACCTCGTCTTTTTCCACAAAAGCGGCTTCTGAGTATACCTTAATTAGTATCCCTGTCTTGAGTAGCAAACCGCGAAAAAATGCAGGAAAATAACGACTTTAATTCTCCGCTAGACACAACAAAACAACTAAAGTGTTTACCGAGCTCACGGCTGTGTGGCCGCGCGAAAAACAAAATTGCTAAGATCCCGGATGTTGTTCCAACACGGCGGGCGGACGGACACACACGCGCCCGCGAAACATTCCGCTAGCCATGACCATGAAAAATCACGGCACAGGTTCTATAAGTATGGAGCTGCGCAGCCAGGCCTTCGGCCTGGCAAGTGCTCCGCTATCATGTGTATAGCCCCTAATTTAAACAATGACAGGAGGATGGCGGTGGAACATAAAAAAGATTGAAAAGACGTTTCTTCTGTTGCTAATAGGTTATATTTTATAACCATAACGTCCCACATTTGATGCTTGACTTTGTTAATTTTATTTTATTTATCAGAATGCCAAAATTATCAAAGCCTTAACAGTGCAGACAGAAAGATAACGCATGGAAAAGGCAGCCAATGTGACAGAGCAATTGGTCCTGGCTGGTTCCGATTTGAAGGTTCAGCAGGTTCAAGAATGACAACTTCCTGTCCACCCGTGCAAAGGTGTAACACTATTGTACCCGGCTGGATGAATGGTGGTCACCCCACAGTGGCAGCCGGTCAGGTCAGCAGGAAGGCGTGTTTTCACCACATGGGAAACTGCTGTTACTGGTCAAAAAGCATCAAAGTAAGAAATTGTAGTTCATACTATGTGTACTACCTTAATGGTGTACCTTATGGTTGTGATCTCCGCTACTGTAGTAGTGACTAATCACAAGGTACAATGTATTCAGTATTCCTCACTTTTAATTAACAATTATTGGATGAGGTTGAGCATGATAGCGATAATTATCAAGGCAAAAGTTTGTGTTATCTGCCGAAGCCGAAGGCTGAGGCGGATAACACAAACTGAGGCCTTGATAATTATCGCTATCATGCGAAAACCGAATCCAATAATTGTTTTATTATGCATATTGCACTTGTAAAGACAAGAGCGCGCACAAAAAAGTGATCAATGCACAGCAGTCAACTTGTAAGTAAACAACTAACGTCACTTCTGCATGCATAAAACTATTGTCTGTAGGTATGACGTCACTTCTGCATGCATAAAACTATTGTCTGTAGGTATGACATAACAGAAACAGCAAGCAATAATTAGCTGCGTGCTTTTAGCCAATCAAAATCGAGCTAGTGACACCAATGTATAATAATCATTATTAATAAACAGTCTAACAGTGAGAACACTCATATCCTTATATATCGTATTTACCGCACATTCACCCGGGATTATTAAGTAATCTCCGCTACTGTGGTAGTTACTAATCACAAGGTACAATGTATTCAGTATTCCTCACTTTTAATCATTATTAATAAACAATTTAACAGTCAGAACACTCATATCCTTATATATCGCATTTACCGCACCATTCACCCGGGATTATTAAATATGAAATATCGTGTTTTCATGATTATGGCCAGGAGCTTGCTTAAGCTTGTTTTATTGTCTTATAATAGGAAGGCAAATTCGGCACAAGTGATAAATGCAAAGAAATATGAACTAAAAATACAAATAAATATTTATTAACGACTAAAAAAACTCAAAATTCCACCAGAATGGAAACTTTCATTTCTTGACCGCCTGTCACAAAATCAAACGTTGTATATTTGGTGGCATTTGTCGATATAACATTGATATAACATTGATATAACATTGATATAACATTGGTATAACATTGATATAACATTGATATAACATTGATATAACATTGATACAACATTGATATAACATTGATATAACATTGATATAACATTGGTATAACATTGATATAACATTGATATAACATGGAAATTAAATAAGCAGAAGTTCGTTATTTTGGTGGGACCGTGTCCTTTTAAGAGCGACTCTCTATAGGGACCGAGTGAGATTGGAAAAATGTGGCACAAGGTTGGAAAAAATGGACCCCTTGATATTTCGTCCAGAGATAACCTATGGTATGCTTAGAATCGTGATATAAGTGTTAGGTTCTAGAGTTTTTACATTTTTGAGAAAATTACGAAAAACCGTCGACAACCCGTGAAGCCGAAAAATCACAGAAATGAGGTCAAATTTCATGATCAGATAATCGAACTCGCGTGAAGGCGCATAGCAAATTATGGCTTTCCTTAGTTTATAATTTTATTTAGGAGGTATTGCTAAGCTGCTTTGATGATATTTTAGACTTACAATTGTAATTCCGAATTCCTGGAGAGCAAGCGAAGAGAACCGAAATTTCTAGACTTTGAAAATCAAAAATTCCATACCGTTCTCAAACATCTCAAAACATACTCGGTATTACGTAGAATTCTTTCAAAATTCAATTCTAGCAAGTACAAGAGCTGTTTTTGAACGTGATATAATTTTTTTCTTGGCAAAAGTTATTTCTGAGGCGAGCGGCGCCATGCAAGTTGACCCAATTTGACCTTTCGAAGAGATTTTGTTTAACCAGGAAATGTAAACAATTCGACTAGCCTTAGCTCGCTTTCTGAGCAAACCATTGAAAAACCCTGCCATTTCCAATTAAAACTACCCAGTAAACCTGAGATAATACTTCGATGACAGCTTACCTTCCAAATGGGTGTTTGAAGGCAAATAACTTTGATGTTCTTCGCTAATTTTTCCATTGCTTTCTTGTTGTCGCGCTTAAAAATTTAGCAAATTTAGGGTCATATCTTGACATCGAGCTTGTACGCTGGTTCCAGGCTAAGCTTGTAAAAGTAGCTTGGGAAAAGTAAATGTGTTGCATGTATAAACACTCCGGCCTCAAGAGTCCTGGTGGGCCCGAAGAGGATAAGTAAGTAAGTATGTATAAACACTAATTCAAAGTAATGCATACAAATAAAAAAGTTACAAAAAACCAAAACGACAACATTGTTATGCTAGTAAGGAAGAAAATGAAGAAATGAGCAAGAGCAAGACAAAAATGACAAAAATATCCTCGCTCATGTATTTGCGGCACGCGATCACTTAGATGTAAAGATTGCGTGACATCGATCTGGGTCTATTTTTCAGTCAAATTCGTTCCTTCACTTCTTGCCCCTTTTCATTCTCGTCCCCAGAGCCTTCGTTTCGTTTGGTCAGCGGAAAAAACGAAGGGCTCTGGTAACAGTGCCTTCCGGATGTCGTAAAATCCACGACATCCGTTAGCGCATGCCTAATGCATTAATGTGCTATTGCGCTTGCTCAATGCCAGAAACCGGAAATAAAAACATCTTTCGTGTGCGCATTCTCGTCCCCAGAGCCCTCGTTTCGTTTGGTTGAGCTTATTTGGAGACGAGAATGTTGTGTGTGTGGAATGGCGTTCGAAAGGACTGTACAAGACTTAACAATTACAGGAAAACATCGCGCTAAAAAGGAAAGAAGAAAAGCTTTACGTGCTGCTGTTATTTAGAAGAAAGATTGTCTTTGTATTTTGCCTACTGGTTTTAGAAATTCCTCGATAAGTCAACCGATTTCTTTCGTTTGGGAGCTGTGTATTTATCGTTTCGCCACTGAACGCAATCACGGTGACCAAATCAGTTGATGGGACAGCTAAGTTTGTTGATGGACACGCTGTGGTCATTGATTAGGCTTATTTCATCGAACAGTGGTAAGAAATATCGAGGAATTTTTGTTTTCCATTCGTTTCATGTTATTTTAATTGGGCTTCGAGTGACCTTCGTTTCTCTAGATTTGTATTTCAAGTTGTAGCAAAGAGTACTACCTAATAAAGAAAATATAACTTGCTTACGAGAGTGCTGATAGCGTTGTTGTTGTTATTTAAAATGGGTAACCTAGTAGTAATATTTCTTTTCACCCTTGGGCTTTCTTCAGGATTTCTGCCTCTCCTTTAATTAATACTCGTCCCTGTTGCAAGCAACATACTTTTTTAATATTCGTGGCCGCTTATAGCTTCGTCTTCCAAGACACATACTGATTATTTTCGGAAACGAATCGCTCATATTTAGCGACAATCAGATCCTGTTATACTTTGAAATTTAGCAGCCGTATCTTTACCTGCTAAACCAAACAAAACTGGGTGACAATGGTCGTTGAATGTGTTGAAATTAAAACGTTGGTTTTGTTGATGTAGTCATAGGACTTCAACATTTGAAATTCAACCGGAAGTAAAACCCTATGCGTAGAGGCGTAAAATTTTTTACCTTGTTGCGCATTCATTTTAAACGGCCAATCAAAAAATTCAAATTTTTGTCCGTTACCAGAGCTACACGAGACGCAATTTAAAAAAAAACCGTGGAGCTCTGGGGACGAGAATGGCCCCTTTTCATTAGAAATATTCAATACAAAACTCAATAGATACCCAGAGGATGCTTTGTATGCAAGACATGGATCCAGGTCCTGCAAAAATATTGCACAAGCTAGAGAAAGGTGACACT